>BOPN01000682.1:357823-367823 GCA_017312705.2 Penaeus japonicus | reverse complement strand
AGAGAGAGAGAGAGAGAGAGAGAGAGAGAGAGAGAGAGAGAGAGAGAGAGAGAGAGAGAGAGGAGAGAGAGAGAGAGAGAGAGAGAGAGAGAGAGAGAGAGAGAGAGAGAGAGAGAGAGAGAGAGAGAGAGAGAGAGAGAGAGAGAGAAAGAGAGAGAGAGAGAAAGAAAGAAAAAGAGAGAGAGAGAGAGAGAGAGAGAGAGAGAGAGAGAGAGAGAGAGAGAGAGAGAGAGAGAGAGAGAGAGAGAGAGATACAGAGAGATAGATAGATAGAAAAAAAGAAAGAGAAAGAAAGAGAGAAAGAAAGAAAGAAAGAGATAGAAGGCAATAAAGAGAGTAAGAGAAAGATAGATAAAAGGTGAGAGGGAAACGAAACAGAAAGAGAAAGAGAGAAAGAGAGAGAGAAACAGAAAGATAGAGAAAGAAAAAGAAAGAGAGAAAGAGAGAGAGAAACAGAAAGAGAAAGAGAGAAAGAGAGAGAGAAACAGAAAGATAGATAAAGAAAAAGAAAGAGAGAAAGATAGAGAGAGAAACGGAAAGATAGAGAAAGAAAAAGTAAGAGGGAAATAGAGAGACAGGAAACTGGAAATATAAAAGTAGAGGAAGTAAATAGAACGAATAGTGAGATCTGTGACTTTGTGAACAACCCAAAACATGAATAACAAACAAACACTTAACAATTTAGATATAAAAAACAACAACAATACAATAAGTAAAAACACAGTGGAATATGATAACTAAATGATTTAGATGATATGTAAACGGATACGTTATACAATTGGTAAAATTAAATGTTCATTTAAATCAACCAGAAGGAAGGGAAGGATGTATGTTAGGGACAGGGGGGAGGGGGGGGATTAGGAACAGGGGGGGGATAGGGGGAAGGGAGGGGGGAGACTAGAAGCGTGACATTGCTACATTGACGGAACTCTAAGCTATGGGAGCGCCTGAATTTCTGCTGATGATATTTCTGTATATATACATGGATACATCAAAGAGATAGATAGATAGGTAAATGGATAGATAGATAGAAAGATAGATAGATAGACGCAAACACATACACACCCACACACACACACCCACACACACACACACACACGCACACACATAGAAAATCAGTATATGGTCATTCTTTTTTTTCTTTTTTTTTTACAATTTGCAGATATATTTTGATACTTATTTTGCTTATTCCAGTTTCCCACAGACAGTCTAGCTGATGCTAATTGCAGTCATTATCTCTTAAATCGCAATAATTAAAGACAAAATGGACGGGACGAGGAATTGTTAACATCACTGTCATTACTTTCATCACACGAAGAATAGTATGATAGTAATGATGAATATTTCTTATATCGTTGTTGGTATCACTATTATCAACGTTATTATCATCATTATTACTATCATTATCTTGTCATTGTGATTATTATCTTCCTTCTCCTCTTCCTCTGTATTACTGTTATTATCATCATCGTTATCATTATTTTAATCTTTATTATCTACTGCTAATTATCATTATTATTGTTATCATCCTATTTGTGTTGTTATGATTATTTCTATATTTTTTATTACCATCATTATCACAAATATCATCATTACCATTACTATCATCGTAACATTATAATTGTTTTTTATCATCATTGTTATCATAATGATAATAATCATTACCATAATTATCATCATCACCATATCATTATCATACCCTTTTACAACTAATATCTTCATCATGAATATCATTCTTATTTTTATCATAATTATTCTTCTCTTTAGTCATGACGTAATATCTATTCTTAGCTCAGTTCTAAGCTTAAGAAAAAAAATATCATATTATATTATTATATTGAGTGGGAGTCTGCATACACATGTATACTACAGGCATAAATATATGTATGTATGTATGTATGTATATAGATAAATACGTATGAATGAATGTATCTATATATCTAGAAATATGTCCGTATGTGTGTGTGTTTGTGTGTTTGTTTGTGTGTGTGTGTCTGGGAAAAGAATGTCTAATCAAATATCATGGATGACCCAGCATATTAAAAGTAAAACGATATCATATTCCCGATCAATAATTTCGTTACCTATAAAGGAAGGTAAAAAAAAAAAAAAAAAAAAAATATATATATATATATATATATATATATATATATATATATATATATATATATATATATTATATATATTGTAACAAGAGGCGGGAGTAGGTTTACGGTAAACTGAAAATCTAAGATGCCTTTGATATTATGCACAAGAACGCCGAGAGAAGGTAATTTCCAAGAATTTTCCCATCAAATTCCACTTAAGTGTACGGGCTAGCTTGTCAAGTCTTAATGACAAGAAAGAATATTGCAATCTATGTATTTAGCATACAAATCTAGACCAAATTGAACTTGAAAGGAGAAGGAATGGAGCGCTTAAAACTACTTATCATTGCTATAGCGTTAGTCTGTTTGTAGAATCACAAAAAAACACAAACACAGTAACGTGCACATAAGATAATTAATAAAACACTGCCACAAGTTTTTTCCGATTTTTTTCCTTTCAATTTGTGGCAGTGTTTTATTAATCCTTTTTGTAGAAACTTGTCATAGAAAATAAAAGCGTAATTCGTGACACACAAGCAAATGGGTTCAACGAAACGGTAAAGCAGATTGGGATTATCTAATATGTGGAAAGTTTCCGTACTAGGAAAGTCTAGTGAGAATAAATATGATGTTAGATACACTAGGGATCAAGAGGAATCCCATCAGCTGATCGAACTGAAATAACGGTAAGGTTGTTCATATTTTTTGAAAAATCATTTGGAAGTTTGAATTCCTATTGATCAAGAAGGTAACCAATGGGGTATCGATGCCTTGCTTTGATATATATATATATATATATATATGTATACATATATATATATAAAAAGACAAAAAACATACATATAGATACATATCCACATATGAAAACATATCAATGAAAATATATACTTTGACCTATCAAAGAATAATTCAAACATATCAATCAACTTCTCTCAGAAAGGAATATAACTATACAAATGTTGAGAATAATAAGGAAGATATATTCAAAATCAGTAGGACTAAAATCATAACAAAAAAACAACAACAAAGTCAGTCTACCATTCCTCTCTTTTTACCTCTGTCTCATTGATGCCATGAATGACAGCCTCATCGCCCAAGGTGGCATAGAGCGTACAAACGGGAATGTTCTGCTTGAAGCAACCCATATATGTATATATATTATATATATATATATATATATATATATACGCAAGCATGCAACGGTCTTGGTACCTGTTACGTAACCATACAATGTGTTTGTTCTCTTCAACAGTCTGTTACTTTCCTCACAATCCTTGCGATGAACCAAACTTTTAGCAATAGCCATTCTGTTCCTATTGTTCCTTCTAATACCTTTTTTTGTCACTGTCCCTCAAGGCGTCAACAAGAGTCGTTATTATCTCAAACCTTTTTCATTTTCCACAGCCGGACTAAGCGTCTACTTTCTCCCTTTCCCTTCTTTGTTATCCGCGAGTTATTTAGGTTTGTAGCATCGATAATAAAACACATATGATTTACTCTATCGGCCACCACTAAAACCGGTTTGTTTTGATCAAGCATTTGGTCTGTTTGAAATGGCGAATCGCAAAGGATTTTACAAGTTTCCGACCCCTTGGTATTTTACTGAAGTCTTTGGTCATACTTTGTCTTACTTCTCTGTAATCCCTACTTTCCACAGAACTTCCTCTGCAGATTTTTTTTTTTTTTTTTTTTTTTTTTTTTGGGGGGGGGGGGGGCAAGTCTAAGACATGAATCTGTAATGGTTCCCTCAAAGTCATTACAAATTCGATTCAATGGAGAAACACCTTCTTATCTCTAAGACTAACCCGCCCATATGTAGTCAATATCTGGTCCTTCGCTGTAAGGATTATGCTCTCACTCCTTTTTGAAGGACTCAATCTTTCAACCAGTCCCTTCCTTGTTCCCCCGTGTCTTCGCTCGCAACTTGATGCAATTGTTTGTGCAACCCCTTGTTGAGCAGAGCTTCTTTATGTCCTGTTTGATCTTCTTGTTTTGTTTCCTCCCTTTATCCTCTTTCAAATGTGCCTTCTTTTCTTAGTGCTACTCGTAAGGATTCTTCACTTTTGGTAAGATATCTCTTCATCATCATCACCATCGTCATCATTATCATTATCATCATCATCGTCATCATCATCGTCTTCATCATCACCATCATCCACATCATCATCGTCATCATCATTGTTATTATCCTCCTCCTCTCCTCCTCCTCCTCCTCTTCATCATCATCATCACCATCGTCATCATTATCATCGTCATCATCATCGTCTTCATCATCACCATCATCCACATCATCATCATCGTCATCATTGTTATTATCCTCCTCCTCTCCTCCTCCTCCTCCTCTTCATCATCACCATCGTCATCATCATCATCATCATCATCATCATCATCACCATCATCATCACCATCGTCATCATCATCATCATCATCATCATCACCATCATCATCACCATCGTCATCATCATTGTTATTATCCTCCTCCTCTCCTCTTCCTCATCATCATCACCATCATTACTGTTATTCTTAAAATTATTACCATCACCCTCATCCTCATTATCATCGCCTTCTGATATTTAATGAAACCGAAAGATACAATTCCATTTCACAATATGTTCCAATGTTCATTTATAGCTTCGTTATCATCTATCTTATAATTTTTTTTCTTTTTTTTTTTTTGAAGACAAAGACATAAATAACTAACAATAGATCCAAACCGTTTGCAAAATCATCAACCTCATTAGTGCAGGTTGCATCATATTGAATCAATTCAACTCTTGGTATATCTTGGTATATTTTTGAACACTTATCAAGGCACATTTTGAACGTTCAAACTCAATCTGCTTCTCGTCTCAGAACGTTCTCACATAATTAGCTAGAAATTCCCCTTGACATTTTTCTGAATAACTTTTCTGAATAACTTTCAAGCATCCGTGAACATCCGTGATTAAAATTAATGTCTTTATGGCTATTAATATCATCACTATTATCTTGTTATTGTTATTATCATTTTTATTATTGTTATTTTGATATCGTTATTATCATTATTTTGATACCATTATCATTATTAGTAGTAGTTATAGTATTGATATGATCTATATTGTTGCTATTATTATCTTTGTTATTGTTTTCACTTTTATCATCATTATTATTATTTTCATTGTTATCATCATTATTATTATTTTCATTGTTATCATCCTGACATTTTTTTAAAATGATTATCATTGTTACTGTTATTATCATTATCATTATCATTATCACTATTATTATGATTATGATTATCATTATCACTATTATTATGATTATGATTATCATTATTACTATTATTGTGATTATCGTCATTATTAGTGCCATTATCGCCACTATTTACTATTGACATTATCATTATTATTATAATTATCACCATTGCTATTATAATTATTGTTGATTCTATTATCATTACCATTACTGTAATTCTCAAAATCATTACCATCCTCCGCCTCCTCCTCCTCATCATCCCTATTGTTATTTTAAGAATCATTGCAATTACCATCATCATCAATGTCATTGCATAAGTCAGCATCTTTCTGATGATTATTTTTTTTTCAAAGACATCATTAACAACAGACCACATTAAACCCAAACCGATTTCAACACTGTAAAGTCATCGATGTCAAAACTCATCTTTGTTGCAGAATAATGTTGCAGAGAAGTTGAGAAATATCGTGAGAGAACTAGCATATCGAGGAAAGGAGTGTGTGCGTGGGGGGGGGGGGGAGTGTACCAGAAGAAAGGCAATAAAGGAAGAGAGAGAGAGAGAGAGAGAGAGAGAGAGAGGGAGAGTGGGTTGGTGGAGGAGAGAGAGAGAGAGGGAGGAGAGTGGGGGGGAGGAGAGAGAGAGAGGAGAGAGAGAGAGAGAGAGAGAGAGAGAGAGAGAGAGAGAGAGAGAGAGAGAGAGAGAGAGAGAGAGAGAGAGAGAGAGAGAAAGAGAGAGAAGGGGTGGGGGGAGATAGGGAGAGAGAGGGAGGGAGAGAGAGAGAAAGAGAGAGAGGGAGAGAGTAGAGAGAATAGGGAGGGGGAGAGAGGAAGGATGGAGGGATATGGATTGGGGGTGAGATAAAGCCATACTCCCCACCCCCTTCCCTTCCAGAGACAGCGTTTAACCCTATTCTTAGAATATACAGATATACTTCAACACAAGGAATAATCATACCAAAATATAAACACAATATCCCAAAATCATCAGATAAAAAAAAGAAAGAAAGAAAGAAAGAAAGAAAGGCAAGAAAAGAAAAGAAGAAGAAGAAGAAGAAAATATATGTATATATACAATCATATCTATTCATACCTATCATCATCCATACCCATTCTATCAATCTACATTTATTCATCTATCTATATTTTGAAAAGAAAAAAAAGAAAAAAAAGAATTGCACACAATGACAAAACAACATCCAATTGAAATCAAAGAATTGGAAAGGTCGCTTCATTACTTCACCGAAATTGGCAGTTCTCGGGTTGACCGTTAGCGGCAGATTGGACTGGCACTGATGGCACTGATGCCACGAGAAGAAAATAACAGTCAATGGTGTTTTCATTTACCAATACTCATGTAACTCTTTCTCTTATTCGTTCGCTCTTTCTTTCTCTCTCTCTCTCTCTCTCTCTCTCTCTCTCTCTCTTTCACTAATCTTTCTCTTTCTCATGTCTCCTTTTTTTCTCTCTGTTTCTTGTTTCTCATTCTTTCTTTCTATTTATTTATCATTCTTTCTCTCTATTTCTTATTTCTCATTCTTTCTCTCTATTTCTTATTTCTCATTCTTTATCTCTCTTTTTTGTTTCTCATTCTTTCTCTCTCTTTCTTACTTATCATTATTTCTCTCTATTTCTTATTACTCATTATTTCTCTCTCTTTCTTATTTATCATTATTTCTCTCTATTTCTTATTTCTCATTCTTTCTCTCTGTTTCTTGTTTCTCATTCTTTCTTTCTGTTTCTTATTTTTCATTCTTTCTCCCTATTTTTTTCTCATTCTTTATCTCTATTTCTTGATTTCTCTCTCTTTCTTTTTCTTGATTTTCTCTCTCTCTCTCTCTCTTTCTTGATATCTCTCTCTCTTGATTTCTTTCTCTCTCTCTCTCTCTCGCTTGCTCTCTTTTTTTCTCTCTGTCTCTCTGTTTGTCTCTCTCTCTCTCTCTCTCTCTCTCTCTTGCTCTCTTTTTCTCTCTCTCTCTCTGCCTCTCTCTCTCTCTCTCCCTCCCTTTCTCTCTCTCTCACTTACATATCATATAAACAATGAAGTCTTTCATACTACAATATGTGTGAGTGTGTGCCCATAAACACACATCGGCACAAACACGCAACACACAAACACAAGCCTCCTTCGTGACAGACGTGTGCTTTGTTTAAAAGGGAAAATAGCACAATAACCCTTTCTGCACTCTGCGCGGTCGAGAGAATCTGCAATAAAAGCGATATTATGTAGAGACGGTCACAGTCACTGGAAAGGTCGGTTGTTTTGGCTCCCTGATATACTGTAAGTCTCTTAAGTGTTACCAATATCTCCCTGACGATGACAGCAGAAATCACATGGCTTCTGGCAATGCTGTTCCGACTCAAACGCCTGCAGGAAAGTTGTGTAACTTTAGCCGGCGCACTTGACAGCATACGTCGTTGGCAATGCTGTTTTATGTGGGTAAAATACAACGTATAAAGTTTAAGGGAATGGAGGAAAAGAAGGAGAGAATCATGTAACTTTGTATTTACTTCTGTACGAGGATTTTGTAACTTGAACTTCTGGTACTGGTAATTAGTTGGCTGTTTCTTCTAGTATTGTTCTATCTATTGTTTTCTACCTCAGCTGAAGGAATACAATCACTTATAAATAGGCAGACACACGCAATCACACATAGACAAGCGCGCGAGCACATACACACACACACAAATAAACAAACAAATATATCCATGAATAAACACATTCAAATACAGACAAGCACACTGACACACAACCAAACATGCACACACACACACACACATACAAACAAACATACATATCCATGAATAAACAGACAATCACACTCACACAACCAAGCATGCATACCCACACACACACACACGTACGTACATATAAATTCACACATACACACAAACAAACAAACAACAATAGTTATCCACAGTAACTGAACCGTCTTGATATAAAAAAAAAGGAACTTGAAACCTTGTTGTGGAAAATATTGATTAACAAGTCCCTAACATGCAACATCAACATTCATAGAAGATTTATCATACTGTGAAAATATTCCCTAGGTACACTTGTAACATATGATTTATATGATTATGTGTGTACATTAATCAGCTGACGAGGTTGAGCTGCTGCAAGTGGGGAGTTTCCTTGCTGTTTCAGACCTGAAATGTTTTATTTTATTGTATCAACTTAATAAAATATTCATATTCACAAAGTATGTATTTGAATGTATGCACACACACACACACACATAGAGAGAAACACAAAAACACATAAACACACACACACACATACAAACACACACAGACACACAGAAGCACAAACACAAATACACACACACATACAAACACAAACACAAACACAGAAACACAAACACACACAAACACACAGAAACACAAACACAAACGCAAACACACACACAAACACAAACACACACACACAAACACACACACACAACGATACGTAGGAGAGGATAAGAACATTTTAAGCAGTCGTTTCACTACTTCAAACAGTGATTCTAACTCTGAAGAAGTTTTTGACTTCTTTGTGGATTTACAGAGTGTTGTTGCAACTTCTGTCTGGAAACTTCACTGAAGTTTTTTTCTTTTTCCGCAGAGATGCTCGCATTTTGAACGATGTCAGTGCCTTATTTTAAACATGTTAGATTTAAGTGCGGTTTTGATTTTTGAAATTGATTTGTTTTTTATTCGGAAATGTGTATTATTCTTTAACAGCTCGTTTTTTTTTTTGTTTTTTTTTTTTCTCTCAGTATTTGATTGATTTATATTTTCATTTCAATATTTGAGTTGTTTATTTTTTTCATTTTTGTCTCAGTATTTGATTAATTCATCTATTTTATTTGATCAATTATCTATTATCTATCTATCTTTTTTATTTTGTTATCTGATTAATTTATATCTTTATCCAAATAAGAAGAAGAAAGGAGAGGAGGAGGAATAATAAGAAGAAAGGGGAGTAGGAGGAATGATAATAAGAAGGAGAGGAGGAGGAATAGAAAAAGAAAAAAAAAAGTGGAAGAATAAGAATAAGAAGATGAAGAAGAGGAGGAGAAAGAAGAAGAAGAAGAGGAAGAGAAAGAAAAAAGAAGAGCAACGATGAATAACAAAAAAGGAGAAGAGGAAGAATCAAAGAGAAAAAAGAACCCCCCCCCCCGAAAAAAAAAATAGGGGGGGGGGGGGGGAACAAGAAAAACAAAAACAAAACTCGAACAAGAAAAACACGAAGAAAAAGGCGAAGGTATAGACCGCACCCTCACAGATACGCGAAATAACCGTGACAATTAGCAAACACAGATAACGATTAACAGCCTCGTTATAAGTTTAGTGTCCACGCAAAAGACAGGACGTGACAGCGTATCACGTAATCTGCAGTCTAACTGTGTTCCTTTCCTGTTAAGAATTATCTGCCGGGGATCACACCACAAGGTCCCTTATCAGGATATCTGTCACGTGTGTTTTCAATTTGGTGTTTCTCTTTCTCTTTCTCTCTTTCTTGCTTTATCTCTCTCTCTCTCTCTCTCTCGCATATTCTTTCTCTTTCTTTTTCTTTCTCTATCTATCTATCTATCTATCTCTTTCTCTCTCTGTTTCCCTTTCTTTATTTGTTTCTTTCTCTCTTTTTTTTCTCTCTCTTTTTTCTCTCTCTTTCTCTCTCTCTCTCTCTCTCTCTCTCT
>BOPN01000682.1:350323-352823 GCA_017312705.2 Penaeus japonicus | reverse complement strand
ATGGCCATCTCTCATTACTGGCCCGTTTCCTTGTCATTTTGTAAAGTAAGCATTTAAGAAAACAATAATGAGTACCTTAACATGATATTCCATCTTTATACAAATCTATTTTTTTTTTGTAGATGTAATTCGGTAATCTGGGAGCACTGTGCAAGAATCATTAGAAGACAGAGAAGGAGGAGGTGGTTCCATCTACCGGTGGTGCGGTGTTAGGGGCAAACGAAGGTACTTAGTTGTGTTGATGATTCTTATGTTGAACACGAACATTGTTTATATTGCGTTTACATAAATATATATATATATATATATATATATATATATATATATATATATATATATATATATATATATATATATATATACACACACACATACATTTCAAACCCTTTTATCCACGTGGATAAGACCATTAGGAATATTGGAATCACTGCAGGATATATCCTCTCCAGCCATAAAATAATTCAACTCTAATCTATGGAAATGGGGAGAGGAGCGTGATTTATAGACACACCTGGATGAAACGGCTTGTATTTCACGAGCTTTTCAAAGCTTAGCCTGATTATATAATGTAAACAATAAGTGTAACAATAACAGTAAAGAGTAAAGAGTAAGAGTAAATGTAAACCTTAGGGAAACGTTAGATGGGATTGGTGGATAAGGATAAATAGGGTGGAAAGTGGATGGATGGGTGGGAGATGAAGCGAGGTGGAGGATGGGAGGTGGATGGGTGGGAGATGAAGCGAGATGGAGGATGGAAAGTGGATGGGTGGGAGATGAAGCGAGGTGGAGGATGGGAGGTGGATGGGGGGGAGATGAAGCGAGGTGGAGGATGGGAGGTGGATGGGTGGGAGATGAAGCGAGGTGGAGGATGGGAGGTGGATGGGTGGGAGATGAAGCGAGGTGGAGGATGGGAGGTGGATGGGTGGGAGATGAAGCGAGGTGGAGGATGGGAGGTGGATGGGTGGGAGATGAAGCGAGGTGGAGGATGGGAGGTGGATGGGTGGGAGATGAAGCGAGGTGGAGGATGGGAGGTGGATGGGTGGGAGATGAAGCGAGGTGGAGGATGGGAGGTGGATGGGTGGGAGATGAAGCGAGGTGGAGGATGGGAGGTGGATGGGTGGGAGATGAAGCGAGGTGGAGGATGGGAGGTGGATGGGTGGGAGATGAAGCGAGGTGGAGGATGGGAGGTGGATGGGTGGGAGATGAAGCGAGGTGGAGGATGGGAGGTGGATGGGTGGGAGATGAAGCGAGGTGGAGGATGGGAGGTGGATGGGTGGGAGATGAAGCGAGGTGGAGGATGGGAGGTGGATGGGTGGGAGATGAAGCGAGGTGGAGGATGGGAGGTGGATGGGTGGGAGATGAAGCGAGGTGGAGGATGGGAGGTGGATGGGTGGGAGATGAAGCGAGGTGGAGGATGGGAGGTGGATGGGTGGGAGATGAAGCGAGGTGGAGGATGGGAGGTGGATGGGTGGGAGATGAAGCGAGGTGGAGGATGGGAGGTGGATGGGTGGGAGATGAAGCGAGGTGGAGGATGGGAGGTGGATGGGTGGGAGATGAAGCGAGGTGGAGGATGGGAGGTGGATGGGTGGGAGATGAAGCGAGGTGGAGGATGGGAGGTGGATGGGTGGGAGATGAAGCGAGGTGGAGGATGGGAGGTGGATGGGTGGGAGATGAAGCGAGGTGGAGGATGGGAGGTGGATGGGTGGGAGATGAAGCGAGGTGGAGGATGGGAGGTGGATGGGTGGGAGATGAAGCGAGGTGGAGGATGGGAGGTGGATGGGTGGGAGATGAAGCGAGGTGGAGGATGGGAGGTGGATGGGTGGGAGATGAAGCGAGGTGGAGGATGGGAGGTGGATGGGTGGGAGATGAAGCGAGGTGGAGGATGGGAGGTGGATGGGTGGGAGATGAAGCGAGGTGGAGGATGGGAGGTGGATGGGTGGGAGATGAAGCGAGGTGGAGGATGGGAGGTGGATGGGTGGGAGATGAAGCGAGGTGGAGGATGGGAGGTGGATGGGTGGGAGATGAAGCGAGGTGGAGGATGGGAGGTGGATGGGTGGGAGATGAAGCGAGGTGGAGGATGGGAGGTGGATGGGTGGGAGATGAAGCGAGGTGGAGGATGGGAGGTGGATGGGTGGGAGATGAAGCGAGGTGGAGGATGGGAGGTGGATGGGTGGGAGATGAAGCGAGGTGGAGGATGGGAGGTGGATGGGTGGGAGATGAAGCGAGGTGGAGGATGGGAGGTGGATGGGTGGGAGATGAAGCGAGGTGGAGGATGGGAGGTGGATGGGTGGGAGATGAAGCGAGGTGGAGGATGGGAGGTGGATGGGTGGGAGATGAAGCGAGATGGAGGATGGGAGGTGGATGGGTGGGAGATGAAGCGAGGTGGAGGATGGGAGGTGGATGGGGGGGGGGAGATGAAGCGAGGTGGAGGATGGGAGGTGGATGAGTGGGAGATGAAGCGAGATGGAGGATGGGAGGTGGATGGGTTTGAGATAAAGCG
>BOPN01000682.1:299755-302255 GCA_017312705.2 Penaeus japonicus | reverse complement strand
CTCCCGAGTTTCTCCTTGGTGCTCCGTGACAAGTGACCACCACTCTTTGCTGCCTGCTGCTAGACTTGACAATTTTCTCTTTGTCTCCTCTTGCCATCTGTCACGAGCCCATTTACAGGTGGCTGTCATTTCTCTACAGGCATTTTTGTATAGAGTTCTGTTATGTCTTCTTAGATTTGATTTGTATCATTTCCACAGTCTGTATTTCTTTTTAGAGGCTAAATGGCATCTGTAACCGAACCAGGCTTGGTCCCCTGGTTTTGTGATGTAGGTCCGTGAAGGGACATATTTCTCCTGCATTGTGGTGAGAAGATTGGTGAGAAGGGAAGCCTTGTCATTTGCATTCCCTGCCAGAAGAACATCCCAGTCTAGTGACTGAAGTTCTGCCTTCATGCCTGACCAGTTTGCATGGTTCCAGAACCAGATTTTGCCTTGCCTGCTTTCTTCGCCTACAGGGACAAGGCAGAGATGTGAGATAACTACAAAATGATCTGATGTTCCTACACAGCCTAGTGATGAGCAGGAGATAGCGTCCTCACATAGATCCGAGATAATTGGATCAAGAGAATTGCCGAGGACATGCGTCGGGAAATCTACATAGTCCGTCAATCCACAATCCATGAACAGCAAGAAGTTATGGCGGTGTGTGCCCTCCGATGCCTTCATTCCGCTTAATTGTCTTGTGAGAGTGGTTAGTGGAGATCCCGGAAGTCATCCTGGGCGTGGCAAAGACTTTACCAAGGACGCGGGGGGAGGGGTGCATAAACTCAGGGAACGGTCGGAGTTAATTCATCGTCCAGGTACTGTCCTGCGACTTGACAGCCTTTCGGAGTGTTATGTCGTTGTAAAGAAAACACAAAGAGGAAAATGTTGATACGCCGTACGTATGAATGAGGAGTGGGTGGGTGGGGTCCCTTGGGTGGTGGGGTCCCTTGGGGTGGTGTTCAGCGGTGACGATTTGATGGTTGAAACTAGTGCTTGACAGGTCGTTTACCACGGCTGAATGTAAACATAGAGGTGCGGTCAGGTATGTAAGGACTAATAGCTCTCTCTCTCTCGCTCTCGCTCTCGCTCTCGCTCTCGCTCTCGCTCTCTCTCTCTCTCTCTCTCTCTCTCTCTCTCTCTCTCTCTCTCTCTCTCTCTCTCTCTCTCTCTCTCTCTCTCTCTCTCTCTCTCTCTCTCTCTCTCTCTCTCTCTCTCTCTCTCTCTCTCTCTCTCTCTCTCTCTCTCTCTCTCTCTCTCTCTCTCTCTCTCTCTCTCTCTCTCTTTTACTCTATATGTGCTCATTTATACATTTTTTTTTCCTTCTTCTAAATGTTAAAGGTGAAGCGAGAATGTTAAATCCTATTTTTTTTTCTTTTCTTTTAGAGACAGCTCTCTCTCTCTCTCTCTCTCTCTCTCTCTCTCTCTCTCTCTCTCTTTTACTCTATATGTGCTCATTTATACATTTTTTTTTCCTTCTTCTAAATGTTAAAGGTGAAGCGAGAATGTTAAATCCTATTTTTTTTTCTTTCTTTTTTCAGCATAAAATGTTGCATCATATTGTTTCCGTCATGATAATCATCACTAACATCCTCGAGACCTCACAACCTCTTTTCTCACATCATCCTTACCTCACAACCTCTCTGTTCACACCCTTATGGTCTCACAATCTATCTACTCACACCCTCATGGCCTCACAACCTCTGGGCTCACACCCTCATGGCCTCACAACCTCTCTACTCACACCCTTATGGCCTCACAACCTCTCTGCTCACACCCTCATGGCCTCACAACCTCTCTACTCACACCCTCATGGCCTCACAACCTCTTTGCTCACACCCTTATGGCCTCACAACCTCTCTACACACATCATCCTTGCCTCATAACCTCTCTACTCACACCCTCATGGCCTCACAACCTCTCTACTCACACCCTCATGGCCTCACAACCTCTCTACTCACACCCTCATGGCCTCACAACCTCTCTACTCACACCCTCATGGCCTCACAACCTCTCTACTCACACCCTTATGGCCTCATAACCTCTCTACTCACACCCTCATGGCCTCACAACCTCTCTACACACAACCTCTCTGCTCACACCCTCATGGCCTCACAACCTCTCTACTCACACCCTCATGGCCTCACAACCTCTCTACTCACACCCTCATGGCCTCACAACCTCTCTACTCACACCCTCATGGCCTCACAACCTCTCTACTCACACCCTCATGGCCTCACAACCTCTCTACTCACACCCTCATGGCCTCACAACCTCTCTACTCACACCCTCATGGCCTCACAACCTCTCTACTCACACCCTCATGGCCTCACAACCTCTCTACACACATCATCTTTGCCTCATAACCTCTCTACTCACACCCTCATGGCCTCACAACCTCTCTGCTCACACCCTCATGGCCTCACAACCTCTCTACTCACACCCTTATGGCCTCACAACCTCTCTACTCACACCCTCATGGCCTCACAACCTCTCTACTCACACCCTCATGGCCTCA
>BOPN01000682.1:284755-289755 GCA_017312705.2 Penaeus japonicus | reverse complement strand
GAGTGGGTGGGGAAGGGGATGGGGAAGGGGATGGGGAGGGGGAGGGGGATTAGGTAGGTTGGAGTGGGTGGGGAAGGGGATGGGGAGGGGGGGAGGTAGGAGGGAGTGGGGGGAGGTTGGAGTGTAGGGGGGAAGGGGGGAGGTAGGAGTGGGTGGGGAAGGGGAGAGGGGGAGAGGTAGTATTGGGTGGGGAAGGGGGGAGGGGGTAGAGGTAGGAGTGGGTGGGGAAGGGGGGAGGGGTAGGTAGGAGTGGGTGGGGAAGAGGGGGGGAGAGACCGATGGGGTAAGGGGAGAGGGGAGGAGGTGGAGGGGTAGGTGGGGAGCAAAATTGGAGGTAGGATTTATTTTTTGGGTGGAAGGAAAGGGAGGACGAGGAGAGAAGAAATTAACATTTTAGGTTAACTTATGCTAAATTCTATTCTTATCACAAATTGGGAGTAAACGTTCGTGAAACTACCTGTTGTTACGGAATGAAAGAGTGATATTGATTGGAACGGAGAGAGGGCGAAGAAAGAAAGAGGAATAAGCAAAGAGAGGAGGAGGATACAGAAAAAGAGAGAGACAGAGAGATGTTGAGAAAGAGAGAGAGAGAGAGAGAGAGAGAGAGAGAAAGCGCGCATTCATCAGTTCCCTTATGAAGGACTTTAACCTTGAGTGAAATATAGAAAGAGAGCGAGAGACATTGAGAATGATAGAGAGACTGTGGAAAAGGGAAACAGACAAAGAAAGAGAAAGTGAGAGTGAGAGAGAAAAAAGAGAAAGAGAGAGAGAGTGAGACAGACAGAAACAGAGAAAAGAGAGAGAGAGAAAGACAGACAGAAACAGAAGAGAGAGAGAGAAAGACAGAAACAGAGAAAAGAGAGAGAGAAATACAGACAGAAACTGAGAAAAGAGAGGGAGAAAGACAGACAGAAACAGAAAAGAGAAAGACAGAAAGAGAGAGAAATAAACAGAAACAGAAAAGAGAGAAAGACAGACAGAAACAGAGAAAAGAGAGAGAAAAAGACAGACAGAAACAGAAAAAAGAGAGAAAGAGAAAGACACACAGAAACAGAGTAAGAGAGAGAGAAAGAAAGACAGACAGAAACAGAATAAGAGAGAGAGAAAGAAAGACAGTAACAGAAAAGAGAGAAAAAAACAAACAAACAGACAGAAACAGAGAAAAGAGAGAAAAAAAAAAACAAAAAAAAAAAGAGAGACACAAGAGACACAAACACTCACCAGCCCTCTCATGAACGACACCAGCCCTTGGTTCATGATTTCCTCTCCCTGTTGAAAGATGACATACACGACCCCCATCAGCGTCCCGGCCTCGAAGCAGTACCTGGAGATGTCCTCGAAGTCGTTGCCGAAGAAGTCGTCCCACAGTTTCTTCCGGAAGTCGGGGTCGGACTGGGGGGTAGGGCGAAGTGAGGAGGGGGGGCAGGAGGAGGAGGAGAAAGAGGGGGTGTTAGATGGTTAGATGTTCTATTGCGGGGGTAGAGGGGTTGTTAGATAAGAGAGGGGGGGGAGTTGTGTGTGGGTGGGGGGAGAGTTAGATAGGGAGGGGGGTCGTTAGAGATGGTTAATCTTAGATGTGAGGGGGGAAAGGGGGGTGAAGAAGGGAGTCGGGTTGGAGGGGATGGAGGGGAGTGTAAGATTGTGAGGTAGGTATGAGGGTTAGATGGGGAGGAAAGTCGGGGGGAAGGGGGGGGATTTGGGGGTGGAAGGAGAATTAGTGAGAGAAGGGGGGGGGGGGGTTATACAAGAGAATAAGAATGGGCGTTAGTTCGAGGGATAAGCTTCCCAGAGGCAGCCTCCCGCTCTGGCTTAACGTGGTAGCTTATCACGAATAAGAGTGAGTATGTATAACCACGTGAGATGGCGATACATTTTTTCTTTCTGTCTCTATTTCTCTCTTTCTCACTCCTCCCTCTTTATTTTTCTCTCTCTCCTCTCCCCCTTTCCCTCCCCCCACCCCTTCTCTCTCTCTCTCTCTCTCTCTCTCTCTCTCTCTCTCTCTCTCTCTCTCTCTCTCTCTCTCTCTCTCTCTCTCTCTCCCTCTCTCTCTCTCTCTCTCTCTCTCTCTCTCTCTCTCTCTCTCTCTCTCTCTCTCTCTCTCTCTCTCTCTCTCTCCCTCCCTCTCCCTCCCTCCCTCTCCCTCCCTCTCTCTCCTTCCTTCTCTCTCCCTCTCCCTACCTCCCTCCCTCCCTCTCCCTCCCTCTCTCTCAACCATTCCAAGAAACTTTCAATCCAATCATTGCTTGTCCAAACTGGTGTTATAATCCCCTTTGGAAAAATACTTTTAATCCTTATTCAATCTTTGATAAAGGTAAGAGATTGAGAGAGAGGAGTGATAGAGTGAGAATGAAAACAGAGAAAAGGTGAGAGAGAAGAAAGTTAGAAAAGAGAGAGAATAGAGAGATAGAGTGAGGGAGTAGGGAAGTTATAGAAAAGAGACAAAGTGAGAGAGAGAAGAGAGATAGAGTGAAGGAGAGAATAAATTTATAGAAGAGAGACAGAGGGAGATAGAGTAAGAGAGATAGAGTGAGGGAGAGAGGAAAGTTATAGAAGAGAGACAGACTGAGAAAGAGAAGAGAGATAGAGTAAGAGAGAGAATGTGTCTTGTCTAAAAATGCATCTATAGCATTTTGTACCCCAGGGTCCATGCGTGTTTTATCACCTACTTGAAATTTGCATACAAATGCATTTTTTCTTCTTTTTCTTCTTCTTTTTTTGTGTAATCTTGGTTTTAACCTTGTTCTTTTTATAGGAATGTCATGAGCTGTGATTTTTTTTTAAATACACCAATTATTATCATTGTAATCATTACTAGTATTATGAGTAGTGTTACTTACATTAGCATCATTATCACTAATATCATAGTTATTTCTATTATCATTATCATCTTCATTGTTATTATCGCTATCATTATTATAATCATCATTATTGTTATCATTACTATTACTATCATTATCCTTATTATTATCATCAATGTTATTGTTATCATTACTATTACTATCATTATCCTTATTATTATCATCAATGTTATTTTCATCACTGTTATTACCTTCATCATTATTATCATTATCATCATCACTATCATTACTACTGCCACTACTACTAAGGATAATAATAATGATGGTTATGATGATTGTGATAATAAAAGTAATATTGATAATAATGATGATGATTATAAAATAATGATAAGATAAATGATTTGAAAAAATAACAGCATTATAATGTTAATGATTTTCAAATTAGTAGCAGCGATTTCATAATTGTCTTGAAATATTTGATTGAACATCTTATGATGATGTTTGTAAGTAATTTTATTTGTTTTTATCATTATTATTATCAATATCATAATTATTTTTTTATCTTTATTATTATCATTATCAGTATTACTATCATCACTATTGTTATCATTACTGTTATTGATCATCATCATAATTATCATTACATTCCTCCTCATCATCTTTATTCAGTGCTATCATTATTGTCCTCATTCTTATCATTATTGATTGTTTTTGTCCTGAGCTTTTTATTCAGAAGAATGGGGGGAAGGAGGGGGAGGGGGGAGGTTTTATGAATGAAATACATCTTTATATATCTACCTATTTGTTCACTTACTTATCCATCTATCTATATACGTATTTATGTATTTACTATTTTTTTTTATCGATTTGTTAATCTACCCCTCCCCCCCCCCCCCTCTCTCTCTCTCTCTCTCTGTACCTATTTATCTAATTCAATAACCATTATTCTCTATCACTTTTATTTGATGTTTTTGTCATTATTATTTTTCTTAAAATTATTATCATATTTTTATCATTATCATTTTTGCTATTATTATTACCACCATCATTATCATTGTCGGTTTTTATCATTACTACCATAATTATCATAACATTATTACATTGTTAAAATAACTAAAATCAACACTATCATTATCATCATCACCATTGTTATCATTAACATTTTAGTTATTATCATCATTATCATTACTATAATCATGTCATTATCAATGTTATTACCATCGTTATTATCATCATTATTATCCCTATTTTTCTCGTTATCATCTTGATCCTTATAACGCTAAGCACGCCATTTTGAATGTATTTGTTTTCATTGTTTTAATAATTATAACCACATCCACATCGCTACATAGTTCCATCTACAGCCCTGAATGTTATTCATTATTAATGTTCATTCTACAATTAATCAGAATTGCATAACATCTTTTAGAAGCAAAATAAATGTTTACCCGAGCGAAATTAAGGATAAAAGAGTACTCGGTAAGTAATACTCTTAAATAATTTTTAGAGTGAATAACCAAACCTTTGCATAATGTTGATATATTCCATGTTAAAGTATAATATTTGAAGTAATTTTTGAACGTTGAATCATTATCATAACTATGACCATCATCATCATCATCATCATCGTTACTATCATTATATTCTAAAGTTATGAAAATGTTGATATATTCTATGTTAAAGTATGATATATGAAGTAATTTTTGAACGTTGAATCATTATCATAACTATGACCATCATCATCATCATCATCATCGTTACTATCATTATATTCTAAAGTTATGAAAATGTTGATATATTCTATGTTAAAGTATAATATTTGAAGTAATTTTTGAACGTTGAATCATTATCATAACTATGACCATCATCATCATCATCATCATCGTTACTATCGTTATATTCTAAAGTTATGAAAATGTTGATATATTCTATGTTAAAGTATAATATATGAAGTAATTTTTGAACGTTGAATCATTATCATAACTATGACCATCATCATCATCATCATCATCATCGTTACTATCATTAATTTCTAAAGTTATGAAGAAACAGCATTGTTCTTTTAACTTCAAAGAGGATAAATAGTATTGGCGATGGAAATTCATGATGACATCAATAACAACTTTGATAAAATATCAATATTAACGGATCTGAAAATCAAAATACGGAAGAACAAATACCAAGAGATGGATCATCAGAAAT
>BOPN01000682.1:274755-279755 GCA_017312705.2 Penaeus japonicus | reverse complement strand
CTCTCTCTCTCTCTCTCTCTCTCTCTCTCTCTCTCTCTCCCTCTCTCAATGTCAGAGCAAGACTAGTTGATTTGACTTTTAAAACATGAAGGTCTGATGTGTTTTCAAATACTTGAAAAGAGTGATTGTACAGCAAATAGCATAACATAACTCGTGAGTTTATTCCTCCATAAAATTCCAATGTCATCCAACAATACAAATAGATAACGCGAAGTGTTTGGGCTCTTTAATTGGATGTTTTTTTGTTTTTTGTTTTTTTTTTTATTCCCGACAATATCGTTTTACTTTGTTAAGACAATAAGAATGTTGAAAGGCTGAAAGACATATTGTTTATACAGTTGAAAACTATATCAACATTGAGTTCAGACTCTTTATGCAATGAAAGTGATTATAGTGATAAATTTTGTAATCAACATTCAATAAAAAAACAAAATGCGCAATGTAAAAATTGTTGATTGACTCACAACAAATAAGAATCATCGTAACTACTACATGAAAATTGATAATCAATAATGAGAGAGAAAGTGCAAAGCTTGTTCGTATGACTAAACGCTTCGAGACGTTTCAGTACTGTTTGGAGGCGATCAGCTGGTTCATGAAACATTATCCGAAACACATTTCTTTGTTATTTATATTCAGATTAAATTGTCATACAATAAGAACTGAAAAAAATAATAATACAAAGATTACATACAGAGGCACAGATTTCCTGAGTTGCTTACAATTGGACGTAAATTGAAAGATATATCATACACTTTGCAAACGAGATTCCGTTTCCTGTTATGAAATAAATGAAATATGATAAGCGCAGAGTGACAACGACACCGTCATATAACTCATGACAAATAGGCCATACCTTTTAATTAAACAAATAAATCATAATATTCCTATAATACCTGTATTTTAATTAATCCACAACCATCTTTAAACATTCTTGCGATTATATAAGTTTTCCACATTTGTTTCCCGTGAAATATATTGAGAGAGACAATAATAGTAATGATAGTGGTAGTTATATTAACGGAGCTAGATAGTAATAATGATAACAAGGATAATGATGAGAGTACTAACTAATGTAACTATTACTACTACTTCTACTGCGGTTATAGATGATGATAATAATGATAACGATAATAATGATAATATTGAAAGTTAATGATAATATTAAAAGTAATAAAATAATGATAGTTATAATGATAATATTGAAATATGTTAACAATGATATTAAAAGTAATGATAATGATAACAATATTAATAACAACGATAGAAATAAGAACAAGATAAATAAAGATAATAATGATGCTCATAATAGTAACGAAAATGAAATGATGATAAAAATGATAAGCTCCTTATAATACTCAAGACACTCTCAAGAGAGGTATAAGGTGTATTCATATTTTATTAAAGAAATGTGCGCTTCTTGAGGTTTCCAAAGGAAGGGGAAAATTAAATATCCAAAAGAATTAACAAAGAAGGATTATTTTTAAAGACTCTTGGCATAATTTCTTTTTAAATTTTAGATTTTTTTTTTTTTTTTTTTTTTTTTTGTCTGAGATAAAACGGAAAGAAAAAAAAAAGTAGATTGGAAGGTGAAAAACGTGAATAATCGTTTCGAAAATATTTCATTTTATATGTGGTCTTAGTAAGGGATTTTCTTTTTTTTTTCTTTTTACTTATTACTTATTCTCAGAGGATGAAAATAAAACAAAAAGAGAGATTTCCTTTTTAACTTTTTTTTTTTTTTTTTTTTTTTTTTTAGGTGCTTATCTTTGTGTTCACCTTTTTATATTTATGTTGTCGTTACCAGTAGTAGTAGTAGTATCATCAGTGTGACTATGATCATTACTATTGTTACTATCAGTTTTATTTATCGTTATTACTAGTATCATTGTCATTATAATAATCATTATTATCATTATTATTGTTATCATCATTATAATTAATGATGATAACAATGATAAAGAATTAGAACCTTCGAGCAAATGTATTAGTCTTCCTCATGAGTAATAGAATATGAAGACCTTTGTGTGAGAATTATATAGAATGCTTAGGTATGATATTAAATACAGAAATAAATCAAATACAAATACCGTATGAATATCGCACTTTAACTAGCGAGGTGGACACCGGGTCAGGTCGGGTCAACTTTGCCTTCCCAAGTACCTAGACCCTCAAAAAGAGCTTAATACCTTTGACAGTCACGCCTCTTACATTCCAGACTACCTTCCCGCATAACCACCGTTGGGGACGGCGGATGGAAACCCCTTCCATATAAACAGGATGTCTGGAGCATCCTGATGGACCGGGAATCGACTACGCTACCGCTGACGCCTGATTTCTCCGCCTGTTTATACGTGTTGTGATATTGATTATTACTGTGATCATTGTGCTGTAGTGAATGTATTATAACGTCAGACTATCTGCGTTATGGAATAAACCTGAACTGTATAAACCCTGAACCTGGCATCAACTTAACTTATTTGTGGTGGGTTATTAGTTCCAATAGACTAAGACACCCATTACAGGAGGACAACCTCATCCTTCGTACCATCTTGGATGAGGGACGGAAGAGAGAGAGGAGAATGAAGGAGGGAATAAGGAGGAACTTTGATGGAGGAGGGAAGGAGAAAGGGGAGGGAGTGGAGAGATAAGGAGAGAGGGGGGAGGGAGTGAAGGGATGGAGAGATAAGGAGGGAAGGAGAGAGGGGGGAGGGATGGAGATAAGGAGAGAGGAGAGATAAGGAGAGGAGAGAGTGGGGGAGGGAGTGGAGGGAAGGAGAGAGAGGAGGGAGGGATGGAGTATGGAGGGGAAGAGAGAGGGGAGGGAGGGAGTGGAAGGATGGAGAGATAAGGAGGAGGGGATAAAATAGAGGAGAATGAAGAAGGAGAGAGGAAAGAGAAAGGGGAGGGCTGGAGAGATAAGGAGGGGGGGGGGAGAAAAGGGAGGAGAATAAAGAAGGAAGAGCTTTGATGGAAGAGGAAAGGAGAAGGGGAAAGATGAAAAAAAGTGAAGAGGGAAGAAGAAAGAAAATTAATATCTCAGGGTTAAGAAGCTTCTACCTCCGCCATATCAAATACGTGATTCATAGTTATCGTTGGGCCATTGTTATGACGTAGAGGGAGACCTGCTTTTGTGTATTACTGAACGAGGAATAGTTCTTCCCAAATAAACAAAAGCTCTCATTCAAGATGCGATCTGTACGAGTTATCGAAGTTAGCAGTAAGTCATCAGTAATGTTCCTCTTATACTTAAGCTGGTCGTTATGAGATCTTAGAGTAAGGCAGAAAAGGAAGATAAAGGGAGAAAGAGGGGAGGGAGTGGGGGGGAGAAAGGAGATAGGGAGAGGAAGAAGGCTGAGAGGGGTGGGAGTTGGGAGGAGAAGGAAGATAGGGAGATGAAGAGGGGTGAATGTAACCTTGAAATAAATTTGTATCTATATCTTATGTCTGCTATCAATGCTATTAAGTTCATCGAATATTTTGTATATGCATGCTTTGCTACTGTATTTTATACAATGCAGTCTTCGGTATAATTTGTATCTTTCATGTCATTCTAGCTGTCAGATGTATATCTTACACATATATACATACGTATACGTACGCTCGTTGCTTCACCTATCTGTTTACCTCTCTCTTACTGTCATATCAGACATTCCATTATTGTTTTGTCTATCCCTTTGCAAGAGCTATGTACATATGCAACACTCCCCTCATCATATTCCAATGTCACAAGTCACACACGCAATTCATACATATCCTCAGACAAAGCACACATTATGTAGAGTATCCTCTTCGGAGGAGGAGCAGCCCTCACTCCAACATACTAATGTTCTTCACACTCTAAGCCACGTTACCATTATTCATGTAGACGATAGATAGAAGATAGGAAATAGGGAGATAAAGAGGGGAGAGAGGAGGTAGGAGGGAGGGGAGAAAGGAGGTAGGAGGGAGGGGATGGGGAGAGGAGGAGGGGAGATAGGGAGAGAAAGAGGGGAGAGAGGAGGTAGGAGGGAGGGGAGAAAGGAGGTAGGAGGGAGGGGATGGGGAGAGGAGGAGGGGAGAAAGGAGGTAGGAGGGAGGGGTGGGGATAGAAAGATAGGTAGAGGAAGAGGGGAGAAGGGAGGGGATGGGGAGAGGAAGAGAGGAGAAGGGAGGGGATGGGGAGAGGAGGAGGGGAGAAAGGAGGTAGGAGGGAGGGGGTGGGGATAGAGAGATAGGGAGAGGAAGATAGAGTGGCAGAGAAGGAATATAGGAGAATTGGAGGGGAGAGAAAGAAGGGACTAAAGGGAAGGGATAGAGAAAGTAGAAGAGGGGGAGAAAGAAGATAAGGGGGAAGGAAGAGGATATTGGACGGGGGGAAGGATGATAGAGGATGAAAGAAGGGTAGTGGAAGAGGGAAGAGACAGGGAGGGAGGGGAGAGGAGGGAAGAGACAGGCAGGGAGGGAAGGAAGAGGAGGCAAGAAACAGGGAGGGAGGGGAGAGGAGGGAAGAGACAGGCAGGGAGGGAGGGAAGAGGAGGCAAGAAACAGGGAGGGAGGGGAGAGGAGGGAAGAGACAGGCAGGGAGGGAGGGAAGAGGAGGCAAGAAACAGGGAGGGAGGGGAGAGGAGGGAAGAGAGAAGAAGGAGTAAGAAAAGAGAGTGAAGAAAGGGAGAGGAGGCAATAAAGAAGACGTAGGAAGAAATGGGATAAGAGAGAAGGGGAGGAAGAAGAAGAAAGGGAATGGAGAACGAGGGGAAAAGAAGGAAGAGAAAGAGAGAAAATTAAAAGGGAAAAACATAAAACTGAGAGAAAGAAAAAGATGGGGAATAAGAAAACGGAGAAGAGGAGAAGAGTAAAGGAAGAGAGGGGAAATAAAGGAGACTTATGGGGAAGGGAGAAGACGACATGCAGAAGGCAAAGGAGAAAAGGAAGAGAGAGAAGGCAATAGAAAGAGATGAAGAAGAGAGAGGAAAACGAATTGAGAATGATGAGAGAGGGGAGGGAGAAATAAGCAAATA
>BOPN01000682.1:204755-227255 GCA_017312705.2 Penaeus japonicus | reverse complement strand
TATATATATATATATATATATATTATATATATGTATATATATATATATATATATATATATATATGTGTGTGTGTGTGTGTGTGTGTGTGTATGTAAATTCCCTTTTGGAGGTGAAAATCGGAAAAAAATATTGACAAAGCAAATGTGCTTTAACACCTACTTAACACTCAGATATGCGTATATATGTGTCTGTATATACACTTTCACCAATTATTAATAAACTAAAAAAGACAATAAACTTTTTTTTAGAAATCTAATACGAAACCTATTCGTTAAGACCAAATCATAATCCAATTACTCACTAAAAACGAAGTATAACACGTTATCTCACCAGAAAAATAATGCATGCAACCTTAATGACATTCACATTAATTGCGATTTGGCTTTTACATGTGTTGTAGAGATTCCAACAAATTAATTTTGAAAATATTTCAAACTGCAAAACACCTATGTACCGAGATCTTTTATTGATAGTTTTCACAGTAAAAAAAAAAAAATAATAATAATAATAATAATCTTACATGTCCCCATAATATATATATATACAGGTCCAAAAATCAGTATTTTCTTTTTATACCAATTAACCTTCTTCAAAACATAGGACCCCAGCTTAAAATCTATTCTCATCGTGGTTAATATTCAGAGGGAACGGCTCACGACCCTGGTATAAATGAGACATGCTTCGGGTGATATGAGGTCTAGATTTCTGGACATTTCAGGATTTCAGACATTTCAGTCAAAGTCCAACTGAATAGGAAAAGACACTTGCTTGCTCTCACGGTATATAAGGGGAAACTTTTCGAGGGTTTATCATAAATCACCCTGGGATTATATAATAATATGTTCGAGGGTTATATAATAAGCTGTTTCGGTTATGTAATTCTGTTCAAGAACTATAAAACAAGCCGTTCATTAGATACTAAGCCTTTAATGAGGTATACGATAAGTTATTCAAGTGTTATATAATAAGCCATTCCTGGGATCTATATGCCGTTCACGAGTTATATAATAAGCCGCTCCAGGGTTATATGATTAGCTGCTAAAGTTATATAATAAGCCATCTAAAAGTTATAGGCAATTCGTTCAAGGGTTATATTATAAGCTGTTTAATAGTTGAATAAAAAAGGTCTTTCAATGATAGTGCAATAAGCTGCTCAAGGGTTATAAGCCGGCGAAAGAACATGATATGCAATATTGACTAAGCAGGCTATTTTTATCTTTCTTGACAAATTCCTCAGAACAAGATATATGCAAATGAATTTACAATATACGTTACAAGTTCAGTCTACAGTTATTTTGTAGAAACGGAAAGGAGAAGGAGGATGAAGGAGAGGTGGAGAAGGAAGAGGGGGAAGAAGGGATCGAGGAGGTGGAGGAGGTGGAGGAGGAAAACGAAGAGGAAGTGGAGGAGGAGGAAGAAGAGGAAACGGAGGAGGTGGAAGGAGAAGTGTAGGAGAAGGAAGAAAAGGAAGAGGGGGGAGGATTCATGATAATAGTTGGAGATGGAGGAGAAGGAATAGGAAGAGTAGGAGAAGAGGAAGACGAGTAAGAAGTGGAGGAGAAGAAAGAGGAGGAATATGAGGAAAAGGAGGAGCAAAAATATGAGGACGTGGAAGAGGAGAGCGGAGAATATTTACTCATATGCTAATCTTCTTATCAAACATCTTCTAGTTTCTTATCAAACATATTCACGTTTATTTTCCAAACACTCCTCTCTCTCTCTCTCTCTCTCAATCTCTCTCTCTCTCTCTCTCTCTCTCTCTCTCTCTCTCTCTCTCTCTCTCTCTCTCTCTCTCTCTCTCTCTCTCTCTCTCTCTTCAAAAAAATACAACCAGCAGCTTTCGAAATTTCTTTTCTCCGGATGTTTCAGTCAGATTAAATCACATTACTTTTTATTTATTTATTTATTTATTTTTTACCGGAGAAAGAAAATAAACATTAAACGAAAATAAAGTATCTTCATAAACTTCAGTGGAATTGAACAAGAAAGTATGATTGTTTATTTCTTTGTTTGTTTCGTTTAGAGAACACGAGATCTATGATTATAAACTAGATCATTTTATCATGATTAAATATCACGTTAATCACGGTTGTAACATTATTTATCATATTCCTTATATTTATGTAAGGTATTTTCCTCTCACAGTTTTAACCCTTCTATACAATGGCGATGTTCATTTAACGGGAAAAAATATCGTGGATCGTGGGAAGATAATAAAATCAGTATCGTTTTTAATCGATTTGACATACTTAATGCATTGATTTGACAGTGCCATTAACAGTCCTGACACCACTCAGTAACAGCTCCGACATTACTCACTATTAGTTCTGGCATCTCACATTAATGGTTCTGACATCACTCAGCAACAGTTCTGACATCGATCAAAAACATGGTTAGCATTTCCGAAATTACTAAAAGAAAAAAAAAAATCTTAATGATTGGACATACTTAAGACAGTAATCTGATTAAGCCACGCCCACTAAAAATGTGTTGCCAGATAATGAATGTCATTCTCATACATTACGATCATGGGAGTTATTATCATGACCATTATCATTGTCTTTACTAACATCATTATCGTTATCATTCTCAATCTCCTCATTATCATCATTGTATCATCATCTTTAAGCTAATAAAATCATTCTCACAATTCTTATTCCTCCTCATTATCATAATTAACATTATCATTATAACTGTTATCATTCTTATCATCCTTTAGAAAAAGCAGAACAAATAAATCATTTCCTGGATTAAATTAAATCCCTTTGTTCTATTTCAGTGATTAAAAAAAGGGGGGGGGGTACAACCGACAGTCAATGTTCTCCCAAGCGATTTAAGATTTTTGCAGCTTTTTGGTTGCTCAGAAATAGAAATAGTTTTATTGTTATTGTCACTGTTCTTTTTCCTTTAATTATCCTTTGTTTTATCGTTATCATGATCATCGTTATTATCATCGTTATCGTGATATCTATTATTGCAACCATTATTGTTATCATTATTATAATTATTATTGTTATTATCATTATCATTTTTACTACCATTATCATCGTTCGTATCATCAATATCATTATTACTATTATCAGTACTACATCAATTCCTGCGTTTATGCGTTGTTATAATTGATTATAAATATGAATGATTAGTGAAGAAATTACATGGTTTTAGAGAGAGAGACAGAGAAAGAGAGAAATAGAGAGAGAGAGAGAGAGAGAGAGAGAGAGAGAGGGGGGGGGGGAGGAAGAGAGAGAGAAACAGAAAGAGAGTTAAGGAAGGGAGGAAGGACTTAAATAGAAAGAAAAGGAGATGCATGGAAGAAAGAGGAAGATGAAGGAACAAAGAGCAGCAAAGAGGAGAGAAAAGGAAAGAAGGATGATAAAGTAATTAAGGCTTACATTATCAGGAGCAAGAATTACAATCTTTCCATAATCTTAATATTGCTCTAGAGACACTTCTTCATGTGCAAGGAAACGATGAAGGAAAGTGTTGTTCCTAAAACGAAGGAAGTCAAAGACCAAGGAAATAAAGCTTCATGCAAAATCCTATCCGAAACCTGAACTAAAACCTCGAAGCAAAGTTTAATTCCTGGTCTGAAGTTTCAAAATAAAGTCTCGACCCTTAACTGAACCCTAAAATACAGCACTATCCCTGATCTGAAGCCTTAATGTGAAGTCTCGACTGCACCCTAATATATAGGGACCCTTAACCGAACCCTAAAATATAGAGACCCTTAACCGAAAGGGACCCTTAACCGAACCCTAAAATATAGAGACCCTTAACCGAACCCTAAAATATAGAGACCCTCAACCGAACCTTAAAATACAGCGCTGTCCCTGATCTGAAGCCTCACAATAAAGTTTCGACCCTTAACCGAACCCTAGAATATAGCGCTGTCCTTGATCTGAAGGCTAGAAACAAGAGCTGGCAAGAGCTAGAATAATTAAAAGAGTTTAGACGATAACTGAGCATATGGATGTTGATGTGCTGTATGTAATTCCCGGTGTAATTTCAAACCTCTGTGAGAAATCAGTTGAATTATCTCGTAATGCTGACTACATTACCAAAAGAAAACATTTCCATCATGTGATTCTCATATATACTAAGCGTCTGCTCAGCGTCTTTTCTGTTTACATTCAGCCAAGCGATTAAATTTCTTACTGGATATAGTATAATGAGATGACTTTGCGACATATCATTGGTTCTTATTGTGTTATGCTTGTATTCCCATTGTGTTGTGTCAGTGTTTCTCGTGAATCTTGACACGTCTCAATTGACTAAGTCTGATTAAAGGTTTGTAGAGCGTATTCATTATCGTTATTGCATCTTTCATCAGCCACTGTTGTCTGGTGACTGGTTCTGATATGTATTCGGGAACAGATTGAGAAAGAGACAAAAAGACAGAAAGACGGGGAGAAAAGGAGAGAAGGAGCAAGTGAAACAGATAGACAGACAGACAGACGGACAGACGGGAGAGAAGAGGAGAAAGGGAGCGAGCGAGACAGATAGACAAATAGATAGATGGGGTAGAAAGGGAGAGACGGAGACATAGACAATTAGACAGATAAATAAGGGAGGGAGCGAGCGAGACAGATAGACAAACTGACAGAAAGACAGACGGGGAAGAAAAGGAGAGAGGGAAGGAGCGAGACAGACAAATAGACACATGGGGTAGAAAGGGAGAGACGGAGACAGATAGACAAATAGACATGGGAGGGAGCGAGCGAGACAGATAAACAAACAGACAGAAAGAAAAACGGGCAAGAAAATGAGCGAGACAGACAGACAAATAGATCCTCCAAAACAGAGGAATGCCGTTTCTGCAATTATTTCGAGTTGCCATTAAGATGATGATTCATGTATGTGATGCTTATTGAAGTTAAGACTCTATTATGATTACTCTTTCTAGTATCATTATTTACTTATACTTTTGGCTCACGGAGTACCTTTGGGAATCCAAACTAGTATTATTAGATTAGAGAGAAATTGTGACCTTCGTTCATACCTGCTTCTTATATAAGTAAAAGTACTTAACACTTAAACACTTTACAGCCTTCATGCCAATACTGTAGCTTGTGTCATAAAAAAAAAAAAAAAAAAAAAAAAATCAGAGGGGAAACAGACGCAAACCTAACCCTCAAAAATGAAAATCCAGAAGACCCAACATTTTGACAGAAAAAACAAACTCCCGTCAATCAGAAACAATTATTACACACTTAACCCTGTCAAATATGTTAAAGACAACTGTGCAACTGTGTTCTGAGTCATGCAAGATTTGCTTTGACCTTTTTTGGAACTTTTTGCAATGTCTTGACTTGGGAGACCGCCCTTCCGTAGGGGATACGCGCGCCATTTTTGTCACTGAGAGGATGAATTCGTTGAGAAAAAAAATAAAATATATGTATATATATATATAAATATATATATATATATATATATACAATAAATTAATAAACAAATATACATATATATATATATAGAACAATCAGAATCGGTACTGTGGCAATAGTTCTTCAGGCGAAAATCCTTGATTGGTACTTGGTCTAAATTCTCCGGGATTGGAAATGAATATACAGTTACTAAATACTGTTGTTTGTAGACTTGTAGGATATATATAAATGGCTGTATTTTCTCTCTCTCTCTCTCTCTCTCTCTCTCTCTCTCTCTCTCTCTCTCTCTCTCTCTCTCTCTCTCTCTCTCTCTCTCTCGCCCCCAACCCTCCTTCTCGCTCTCTCCCTCTCTCACTATCTCTCTCCCTCTCCCCCCTACCTTCCCCCCTCTCTCTTTCTCTCTTACCCACTCCTTCGCCCCCTCTCTCCCTCTCATCGTAACCCCCTCCCCTCTCTCTCTCTCTCCCTCTCTCCTTATCCTTCCCACTCCCTCCTACCCTCCCTCCTTTCTTCCCTCCCCCTACCCTCCCACTCCCACCCTCTCCTCCCACCCTCCCACGCTCCTCCTCTCCCTCCTTCTTCCCCTCCCTCCCTCTCCCTCCCTCCTACTCCCACCCTCCCTCCCACCCCCCCTCCTCCTCCTCCCTCCCACTCCCTCCCTCCTCCCATTCCCACCCTCTTCTTCCCACCCTCTCCCTCCTTCCCTCTCCCTCCTTCCCCCTCCTCCCCTCCTACCCTCTCCTCCCTCCCACCCTCCTTCCCTCTCCCTCCCTCCTCTCCCTTTCTCCCACCCTCTCCCTCCTACTCCCACCTTCCCTCTCCCTCCTTCCCACTCCCTCCCTCCTCCCCTCCCACCCTTTCCTCCTCTTCTTCTTCTTCTTTTTTTTCTTCTTCTTCTTTTTCTTCTTTATTAAATTTTCTCTATCTGTTTTTTTTCTATTTCTTTTTTCTTTTCTATTCGCGGTGTCTTTGTTTTGTTTCTTGTTTTCTTTTCCTTTCTTTCATTCTGTCTGTCTGTCTGTCTGTCTCTCTCTATCTATCTCTCTCTTTCTCTTTCTCTCTCTCTTTCTATCACTCTAACGACGTCCATCTCTCCCTCTCCTCCCATCCCCTCCCTCTCCGTCTCCCTCTCCTAAACCCAACCCAAATAAGTACTTTTCCATAAAGCGTCTACCTCTCCTTCACACCTTTACCACACCTGGAGTATCGAGTTCTCCTGTGGGCGCTCTTACGTAAGGGTGGCTCCTTTGCCCTTTCGCTCAGCCCTCCCCTTTCCTTTTGTTCGGCATATTGACCTTTTCCAGTGACATCACTCGAAAAAAAAGACATCGCTCAGAAATACGATTAATAGCTCTTAACATCAATGGATTAAAATAGCAAAAGTTATGATATCAATAGCAGTTCTGACATCGCTCAATAATACCGCTTAGATATCTGACATCGTGTAGAAACACCACTATCTGTTCTGACATTAATAAAAGAAAAAAGAAAACATCATTAATAGCCCTGACATCGCTCAAAAAATACATTAGCATTTGTGACGTCACTCAAAAATGCCATCAACTTTTAAGAGGGCACTCAAAAACACCATTAGCCTTTACTACGTCACTCAAAAACACCATTAGCGTTTACTACGTCACTCAAAAACACCTTTAGCATTTACTAAGTCACTCAAAAACAGCTTTAGCATTTACTGCGTCACTCAAAAACACCATTAACATTTACTACGTCACTCAAAAACAGCTTTAGCATTTACTGCGTCACTCAAAAACACCATTAACATTTACTACGTCATTCAAAAACACCATTAGCGTTTACTACGTCACTCAAAAACACCATTAGCCTTTACTACGTCACTCAAAAACACCATTAACATTTACTACGTCACTCAAAAACACCATTAACATTTACTACGTCACTCAAAAACACCTTTAGCATTTACTACGTCACTCAAAAACACCATTAATATTTACTACGTCACTTAAAAACACCATTAGCCTTTACTACGTCACTCAAAAACACCATTAACATTTACTACGTCACTCAAAAACACCATTAACATTTACTACGTCACTCAAAAACACCATTAACATTTACTACGTCACTCAAAAACACCATTAACATTTACTACGTCACTCAAAAACACCATTAGCCTTTACTACGTCACTCAAAAACACCATTAACATTTACTACGTCATTCAAAAACACCATTAGCGTTTACTACGTCACTCAAAAACACCATTAGCCTTTACTATCACTCCAAAAACACCAATAGCATTTACTACGTCATCAAAACATATTAACATTTACTACGTCACTCAAAAACACCATTAGCCTTTACTACGTCACTCAAAAACACCATTAACATTTACTACGTCACTCAAAAACACCATTAGCCTTTACTACGTCACTCAAAAACACCATTAACATTTACTACGTCACTCAAAAACACCATTAGCCTTTACTACGTCACTCAAAAACACCATTAACATTTACTACGTCACTCAAAACCACCATTAGCCTTTACTACGTCACTCAAAAACACCATTAACATTTACTACGTCACTCAAAAACACCATTAACATTTACTGCGTCACTCAAAAACACCATTAACATTTACGTCACTCAAAAACACCATTAACATTTACTACGTCACTTAAAAACACCATTAACATTTACTACGTCACTTAAAAACATCATTAACATTTACTACGTCACTCAAAAACACCATTAACATTTACTACGTCACTCAAAAACACCATTAACATTTACTACGTCACTTAAAAACACCATTAACATTTACTAAGTCACTCAAAAACACTATTAACATTTACTACGTCATTCAAAAACACCATTAACATTTACTACGTCACTCAAAAACAGCTTTAGCATTTACTACGTCACTCAAAAACACCATTAACATTTACTACGTCACTCAAAAACACCATTAACATTTACTACGTCATTCAAAAACACCATTAACATTTACTACGTCACTCAAAAACACCATTAACATTTACTACGTCACTCAAAAACACCATTAACATTTACTACGTCATTCAAAAACACCATTAACATTTACTACGTCACTCAAAAACACCATTAACATTTACTACGTCATTCAAAAATACCATTAGCCTTTACTACGTCACTCAAAAAAATATAAGCTCCTTCTCAACAGCCTTTATGTAATTATCATTACATATAGTGTTCACGGAGTAAGTGAAGGAAGAAGAGGGAAAGAAACAGAAAGGAAGACAGAAAGAGAGAGAGAGAGAGAGAGAGAGAGAGAGAGAGAGAGAGAGAGAGAGAGAGAGAGAGAGAGAGAGAGAGAGAGAGAGAGAGAAGGGGGAATGAATAAAAGAGAGAGAAGGGGAGACAGAGAGAGAAACAGAGAGAGAGAGAGAGAGAGAAACTGACAGAGAGAGAGAGAGAAAGAGACAGACAGAGAATTAAAAGAAAAAAAAGGGAAATGGAAGACAGAGGATAAAAGAAGTACAGTAAAGACAAAGACAAACAAAGAAAACAAATCTAAGGAGAGAGAAGATAGTTGACAACGTAAAAAAAAAAAAAAAAAAAAAAATCATATATATAAAAAAAAAGAATAATAAATCAGGGCTAGAAATACATACATAACTGACAATCAAAACTTCACAGAGAGAGAGAAAAAAAATTCAAGATAGAAAAAGAAATGTTCACGGCACACAGTTCTTACCAATGGCTCTCTGGTAGAAATCGGCATTGCAACCCAGAAGAATGGTGACGAGTTCATTGTTGCTATAGGCGATGGCGAGGTGGAGAGCGCTCGCACCTGGAAAAGCAATTGGAGAGCATTAGAAAGGGGGTGGAGAGAGGGGGGAGGGGGGAGGGGGGAGGAAAAAAACCTGGGTGCCTGCTGTATGGGTATACTAGTGGATGCCTCGTCTTCTCATATGTTAATTTTCTATTTATCTGTCTTAAAAAATGTGTTTTATATCTAATATATAGGTGTGCTGAGATCTGCCTCCCTTGGGACTCCTGCTTCTTTACCTGTATCTCACCTGCACTTAGTTAGTCCTAAGTAGGGGAACTGGGGGAGGAGAGGGGAGGGTTCAGCCAACTGTACCTTACTGCTTTCTCTCCATGTGAGAGAGGGAAAAGAAGGTATTAAAACATACTTGTAAATATAACAAAATATTTTTTCTTTGTTTTCTTTTTAATTATTTTTGTATTTTCATATCCTTAATATTCTAAAAAACATTTTTTGTGGGGTTTTCTTTTCTTTTCAGGTGATTTATAATTGTTTTTATAATGTTTTTTAAGGAGAAAAAGGGGGGGGGGGGGCTATTTATTATTTTTTATATTTTATATATATATGTATATGAATATTTTTATTATGGTTTTGTTTCTATTTTATTCTCTAAATTCTATAAATTTTCTTGAAACAAATTTGAATAAGCATGCATGTTTTTCTTTATACACTTCTGCCTAGAGAGTAAAATGTACTTTATCTATATATTTATCTTGTTTTTCTTTTATATCAATTGTTATTTATAAATTCTCGTTTTATTTCTAATATAAACTATGCTGATATCCTCCTCACATAGAACTCCTACCTCTTTACCTGTATCTCTCCTGCACTTAGTTAGTCCTAAGTAGGGGAACTGGGGGAAGAGGGGGGAGGGGTCAGCCTCTATACCTTACTGTTTTCTCTCCATGTGGGAGAGGGAAAAGAAGGTATTAAAACATACTTATAACTATAACCATTGTTTTTGTCATTTTTATATAATTGTTTTTTAATTTTTCATATGAACCCTACTTTTTCTTAAAAAAACTATTTTGTGGGATTTTCTCTTCTTATAATTGTTTTTGTAATTTTTAATTAATAATAGGGGAGGGAAGATATATGTTCTCTTTAAATTTTGGATATATCTGTTCTAGCTTTCAAGATCACCATTTGATCTTGTACAATATTCATTCACAAACTGCATTCATTACTGCCTCCCACAAGAGGAAATCACTTCAACAAATGTTCTATAAAACACCAACAACATCTCAAGAATCTTTTACAATGAAAAGACCAAATAACATTGAGACTCCATGAATAGTCCCTTACTCCCAAAACAAGGAACTTACCTTTCAAGTCAGGGTTATAACTCCATCTACCGGGAATAAGGAACAGGGCTACCTCTCTATGCTAAATGAATTCCCTTTTCCCTTCCCTTTTCCTTCTTTTTCCCTTCCTTTTCCTTTCCTTTTTCCCTTCCCTTTTCCTTCTTTTTCCCCTCTTTTTTCCCTTCCCTTTTCCCTTCCCTATTCCCTTCTTTTTACCTTCTTTTTCCCTTCCTTTTCCCTTCCCTTTTCCCTTCCCTTTTCCTTCTTTTTCCCTTCCTTTTCCCTTCCCTTTTCCCTCCCATTTCACTTCTTTTCCCCTCCCTTTTCCCTCCCTTTTCCCTCCTTCCTCTTCCTTTTCCCTCCCTTTTCTCTCCTTTCCCTTCCTTTTCCCTTCCTTTTCCCTCCCTTTATCCCTCCCTTTATCCCTTCCTTTTCCCTCCCTTTTCCCTTCCCTTTTCCCTTCCTTTTCCCTCCCTTTCCCCTCCCTTTTCCCTTCCTTTCCCCTCCCTTTATCCCTCCCTTTTCCCTTCCTTTTCCCTTCCTTTGATGCACACATACGAACTTTAATCAGTGGGATTGAGACAGTTGAGAGGTGATGTTACCTAAGGCTGGAAAAGATGTAGGTAAATCTTTCTATATCTAGGTGCTTCTGTCATCTAATTTCATCGAAATGTATGTTCGTATCTATTGATTTCTATCCTTGGGTCTATTCATTATCTGGACGTATCATGCAAGTTTTACATGATTTACAGTATTGCAAGTTTCAAGGCTTTTCAGGGTTTTTGCACTTCCAGCTCCAGCACTTCTTCCTTCCAGTTTCATGTTCTAACAAGACTTTTTCCATCTATCAAAACGTGTATCTATTCTTATTTTCATTCTTTCGCATTCAAAATTATCCAAAAGTCTGTTGAAGTCTGTTTAGTGAAGTAATTTCGCGACCAAAGCAATATACTAATCCACATTCTTAGCCGTCCGTGCTTTTGGTTCAGAAAGGCAGTCAACCAAAACGATATAAATGAAGATGTTTCCAAAATCGTGACGTTCTGTATCTGAGATTGAAGGCGTGTGTTGAATAAGTACATCAAAGGTATTAAAGATGAAGGCTGCGATGTCCTGTAATAACCTAGGCTTGTGTAGGTCAAAGACTATTTATCTCAGCATTTAGTTCATTTCTGTTCCGGAATTAAAATGGCTGGATAAAGTTATCCTTTTTTCCAGTCTTTGTTTTCTCTAATGGAAGAGTTAGAAACGAATAACAAGAAGGAATGGAGGAGGAAGAAAACAAAAATGATATAAGAAAGACATGTTAAGTATTAGCAAAAGGGTGAGGTGATGATAGTCTAAAATCTCTCTCGAGTATCAGCTACAAGTCTCCGCTGTATTCTACACTAGTAAAAGGGACAGTACATAATGTATGAGACTTGGGTACAGAAGCAAATACTTTATTTGACTTTTTAGACTCCTCAGGCCAGTTCTGTAATCATGAATTTGTTGAAAGATGAATATATAGGAATAAATTATTTGACAGTGCAATATACGTCATTAAAGCTATATGTCGTATGATTACTCATTTTTACTCTTTTTTTCTAATATTTTCCACATAAACGCCAGGCTAAGAGACACATTCAGACAAACATACACACACACACACACATACACACACACACACACACACACACACACACACACACACACACACACACACACACTCACTCACTCACTCACTCGGACAGACACACACACACACACACAAAAAAATACACAAAAAACAACAAACAAACAAAAACATACGAACACACACATACGCCCTTCCAAACATAAAACACATCAAGAACACATATAAAAAGCTCTTCATAACAGGAAGACGTAGAAACACCTGAAACAATAATAAACCGTAATGAAGATACCACAGTGATATCTATTGGCCACGCTAGACAAAAGGGGCGTGGCCTGGTGATGGTCCAATCAAAAGGGTATAAGGAACGCGACTCCGCCACTTCCAGGTACACCACTCAACGCCTCTCAGGGTGTGAGGCGTAGTTATTCGAGGAAAAAAGAATAATAATTATAATAAAATAAATAAATAAATAAATAAATAAATAAATACATATATAGATGTGTGTGTGTGTGTGTGTGTGTGTGTGTGTGTGTGTGTGTGTGTGTGTGTATGTATATAAGTATATACATAAACATATATATATATATATATATATATATATATATATATATATATATATATATATATATATCTATCTATCTATCTATCTAATGTATGTATATGTATAATAATGAAGTGTGTGTGTCATATGTGTGTGTGTGTGTGTGTGTGTGTAAAGATAGAGAGAGACAGATAGAAAGAGAAAGAGAAAGAGATTTATACATGATTTTTTTCTAATTCTATCCATCAATACCCTTGTTATCTGGCCTTTCCATATAACCTCCCACATATACGCTCAAATACGTATAATCACTCATCTAACACACACACTAACCCTGACACAAACACATACACCTGATCACACAATTCAACAAGCTTATCTCTACATATAATCAAACATAATCATACACCTTGATCACACACATATACGCATGCACACAAATACACACATACACAAAATCACAATCCTAGATATATCCTGATCACACACAATCACATAAATACGCACACATACAAACACACACACACACACACACATACAAACACACACACACAAATACACACACACACACACACACACACACATAAATACACAAATACACAAACACACACACAGAGACACATACACAAATACACACATACACTCACACAGACACAATCACAATCCTTGACACACAACTTGAACACACGCACACACACACACACACACACACACACACACACACACACACACACACATGATTACGTTCTCTATATATGACAGAAACTCAAATGATTTCCAACTGTGATTTTTCTCATGTTTTTCTTTCCGTTTCGTCTCTTTCCACTAGGGAGTGTTCAATCAGGCTTTCACTCTGCTTAGTGAGATAGATGGAAAAGGAGGTAAAAAGAACCTTACAATAAAAAAAATCTTGAATGTGGATACTCAAACATCGAGAGCAACTAATAATGATGATGGTGATGATGATGTAAATGATGATGATGGTGTAGAAAGGAATTGTAATGGATTATGAGAGAAATAATAATAGTAATAATGATAACGATGGTGATTTTGAATGATATATTGTTATGAGGATGATGGTGATGATGATGATGATGATGATGATGATGATGATGATGATAAAGATAATGATCATGATCATGATCATGATGATAATAATATGGATGATCAATATTATTTACATTAACATCATCATTATTGTTATAATTACCATCATTACTATCATTATCATCATCATCAACATCAACATTATCACTATCACAAGTACTGTTATCATGATTACTATTATCATCATTATTACTATCAACATCGTTATTTTTACTATTATGATATAAATATCAATAATGATAATGATGATAATAAAAATATTATCAATAATAATGATGATAATAAAAATATTATCAATAATAATGATAGAAATTATATCAATAATGATAATAATAATAATGATGATAATATTAATAAATATAATAGTAATTCTGATAATATTACAATAAAAATAATAATTAAACTGATAATAATAATTATATAAATAATAATAATAATAATAATATTAATAATAATAATAATAAAAACAATAATAATAATGATAATAATTAATAGCAACTATAATACTAACAATAATAATGTTGATGATAATGAAAATGATAACAAGAACAATGACAATAGTAATAATCATCATTTGCAGAGGAAACAGGACATATAAAAAATATATTTATATTAAGAATCGAACAGAGCAATTTTGGTGAGTTATGCAAGTACATGTCCAGATATGACTGTAAACATCCTTGGTGCTTTCATACTTGCACAAGCACATTCGCGCAAGCAATGGCTATTTCATATATGTACGTGCACATACACCTATGTGCATCTCTCTCTCTCTCTCTCTCTCTCTCTCTCTCTCTCTCTCTATATATATATATATATATATATATATATATATATATATATATATATATATATATATATATATATATATATGAGTACATATGTTAGAACAACACACACACAATAAACACATACACACATAAACACACTAACACACAACACAACACAACACAACACCCCCCACCACCCCACCCCACACACCACAACAACAAACAAAACACAACACCAACCCCCCACCCACCCACCCCAACCCCCACCCACCCACCCTAACCCCCCCCCCCCCCCCAAAAAAATGATAATAAAAATAATAATAATAATAAAAATAATAATAATAATAATAATAATAATAATAATAATAATAATAATAAAAATACAATCTCAACCAAGCCACTCACCCAAATACTCCTCGCCCTCCACCACATCCACCACCAATTTGGGAAAGCACTTGAGCAGGATCTTAGCCACCCTCGTGTGGGCTTTGGTGTCACACATGATCAGGACATGTAGCAGGGTCTCTCCCAGGGAACCGCGGAACTGCATCTGCCAGCACGCCTCGTGGTCCTCCCACTTGTTCAGGGGGTTGAAAGGACTCTTGTTGTCCATGTGCACTACCAGCTGGGGTTGAGGAGGTTGGGGTGTTGGGGGTTGAGGGGGTTGGGGCGGGTGAGGGGGTTGGGGGGTGAGGATGGGATAAGGGTAGGGTGGGGTTGGGTTGAGAAGGGTGGGGGTGAGGATGGGTTGGGGGTTGGGGTTGAGGAGGGTGGGGGTGAGGATGGGATAAGGGGGGGGGGGGGGGGGGGGGGGGGGGGGGGGGGGGGGGGGGGGGGGGGGGGGGGGGGGGGGGGGGGGGGGGGGGGATTGAGGAGGGTAGAGGTTGGGGAGTTCAGGAGGTTGGGATGTTGAGGATGGGATGAGGGTGGAGGTGGTTGGGGTGGGGTTAAAAAGGGTGGAGGAGGTTATGCGTAAGATGGGGGTTATGTGAGGTTGGGGTAGGGGTGAAGAGATGTGGTGGAGGTTGGAGAGGTAGGTGGGTAGGAAGGGAGGGAGGGGGGTTTGGAGGGGTGGAAGAGAGGTGGGGGAAAGGATAAAAGGGAGACATGGGGGTTAGGAGAGAGGTTGGAGGGGGTAAGGAAGAGGGGGAGGGAGGGTTGTAAGGAGAAATCGGAGGGGGGAGAGGTTTACGGGGGTTGGGGGGAAGGGGAAAAGAGGGTGTTGGGGAAAGAGTGGAAAGTTAGGACGGGTATTTGGGCGGGGGGGGGGGGGGAGAGAGAGAGAGAGAGAGATGATAGTATTAGTAACAGTTTCAATCATACTGATAATAATTATAATATCATTATCTAAATTACTTACCATTCATCATTTGTAGTATTACTCTCATTATTATCGTTATTACTATCATTACTATTATCATTAACAGGAACAGCAGTAATCAGAAAGATAATTACGAATACAGTTGACAATTAAATTATCATTCAATAAAACAAAAAACATACTTATGGATACATATAACTTCAAGAAACAATAACAGATATTCTTTACAAATATTTGAGATAAAAAGAACAAGTATAACCACGGAATAACCAGCGCAAAACAAACCGGATTACACCAGTTACCCCTGGAATTCGATAACACGTTAACCAAAGAGCAATATTGGAACTCCTTCATACTGCTATTGCATTCCTTGCATGGTAACATTCAGTCTTGTGTTAGCAGCGGAGTCATGAGCTGGATAGTTATTCCTCTTATCAAAAACAATAAAGGTCTTGGGACACACGTGGCATACTGAATATGACATGGATCAGCACTAAAACTTTATTTAACAAATTGGTCATTATTTTACCCATATTTTGAAAGAATAAGCTGTTGGTACATTTGGCGGCTAACGTATTAACCCCCCCCCCCAAAAAAAAAAAAAAAAAAAAAAAAAAAAAAAAAAAAAAAAAAAAAAAAAAAAACAGTCTATCGCAGCTATCGCATATGCGTAGGATGGCCTTATGTAGAGATCACCCACACAAAGTGATCATCTCTATATCATACGACCGCCTCTGGAGGTGACAGTAATCCAGCTTGGCCTACATCGAAGGAAAATGAGAGTGTAATAACAAGAAACACAACTAGACTGCCGTTTCATTTGTGGAAATATTTGGTTCTTAAAGACGTTTTTATCGGTTGAGAGATGGTCTTGTTGTGTGTTATTACTTTTGATCAGAACACAGTAAACAAAACAAAAGAACAGATCACAATAGGTTCACTTGATTGGATACTGTATAGAGATATAGGAATACAGACAAACAAGTCCTATAGGCAGATATTCGTTAAGACAAGTAGGGCAGATACAGATGAATGAAAATAACTACACATAGGTACACATGAATACATATAAACAGAAGAGCCAGATAGGTAGATAGATCGATATAGGAACATTATATATACACACAGAATACACATATGGCGATCTGAATATGTGAAAATAGATGAATATCAGTATATATACATATATATATATATATATATATATATATATATATATATATATATATATATATATACAGTACATACAGATAGGCAGATGAACAAGAAGGTGTATCAATATACACTTAATAAATAAGGTGGATGGATGATCAGATAATAAAAGACTAACACGATTATATACATAGTAGATACAGGTCGACAGATAAACAAAAGGTGATCGTCTAACACTAATATATACAGAGTGCATACAAGTAGAAAAAAACTGAAGAATAGATAGAAGATAGCCCATAGAAGAGAGAATAGGCAATAGAGAATAAAGGGTGTTTAGGTAGCAGGAGGTAGGAAGGGGGGACGGTAAAATGTTAATGGGGTTGAGCTTAATGAACACACTGGGGGGGGGGGGATAATGAAGCAGATAGTCGAATCCATGTTGAACACGATACGAAGCCGGGACATGGAAGGCGATGGTTATTGACTTCACCATGAAACCTGATATGGCACTAGAGAACATATTCATTAGGAGGAAAGATAAACGTCTGATCACATGTAAGCGTGGAGGGTGAACATCCCTTGTTGATAGTGTTGTATATGAAAGAGCCTAATTAGTCCTGGGAACTGAAAGTAAAAAAAAAAGAAAAGAAAAAAAAAAGAAAGAAAAAAAAAAGGGAACGACTAACTAAATATCTAATTAGGAAGAAGTTCAATCAATAGCCGCCAGACGAAATGTCACCAGAAGTAGATTTGACAGATTGGTGGACACATCTTACGGTCATAATCAGAAAGTTCGAAAAGGAAGTTTAGGAGAAGACATCTGGTAATGTTTGGAAGGATGAAGGATAGCTGGTGACGGGAACGATAATTCAACGTTGCAACGAAAAGCAAAAGGAAGGGAAAGGAAAAGACAGGGAGAATCACACACGGGAGAGAAGACAACGAGAGATAAAGGGATATAGAGGCCAACGAAGACAAAAAAAAAAAAAAAAAAAAAAAAAAAACATATAGAGAACTTGCTCAAGAGTCTTGAACGGACAGAAATTAAAAACAAAATATTCAAGCTGACAAAGAATATAAATAGATGTACGAGATATGTTACTCATATCAATAATAAGAAAATAAGGAAATGGCAAAGGACTTAAAAACAAAACATACAAATTATAGAAATGACAAAGGTTTTTAAAAAAAGATACCCCATACAAATGAAGGAGTTTTAAATCTAAGAAAGTGAAAAACAAACGAATGGCAAGACAGACAAGAAAATATTAGACCGGCGATAGGTTTCTCAGGTCAGGATGTTATTAAGGTTCTCGAGAAGAAGAAAAATGGCGAGGAGACAGAACCAGATTTAATCCCAGAGGAGACGTAGGAAGAAAAGACTGGAGGAAATTATATAAGAGTTGACGGAGAAACTATTTGGCCTAGAATGAATAGAAGAAGAATGGCATGCGACCTCATTCAAGAGGTGAAAGTGACATTCCAGATCGTTGAAATTGAAAATGATGTTCCACACCATGAAGATGATAGATAGGAAGGAGGTTAAATGAAGAGGTGGAAATCGGAAAAGAAATATTGGGATTCGTAAGAAAAAGGAACGTACAGAGTGTATATAATAAATAAACGAACAAATATATCAAGAACCAAAGATACATTTTCTTTGAGGTATTGGAGAAGTTTTGAGGAGATCAAAGACCGTTACGAATGCCTTCATAGATCTGGAAAACGCACACGATAGAGTTCCGCGTCAGGAATTATGGAAAAGTCAAAGGGAAAATGTGGATCCAGAGATTTTTAAAGATTTCTTCAGATGTAACGAAACGTATAAACCGGCGTGTGGAGTGGCATTGACGTTGTGAGAGCGGTCTGAAGTGGAAGCGCAACATGTAGTTTGCTCATGGGGCGAGGAGGGGGAGAGTTAGAAAGGAAATTGAGAAAAATGGAGGACCGCACTTGAAAACACAGCTGTAAACAAAACAAAACAAGGGAGCAAAACGCCCCATCGATGTTTTGTTTACAACTTGTTCGGCAGAAATCTTCCACTGGTGAAAAGAGGAATGAAAAATAAACAAAGGCGACACAGACAGAGGTGTAGCATAATAGAAATGAAAGCAGGGTAAGCATCCAGACTCAATGGTGTGACATATTAAGAGTAAAAGAAAAGGAAACTAAAATAATAAGGATCATTAATGGAGGAGGAAGGGGGAGGACATAGGGATTAAGGTTAGATGAACTATAAGCTAGATAAGACAACAGAACCACTAAGACTGAGAATAAGTTTTTTTTTTTCTCTCTCTCTCTCTCTCCAGGCTGTTTGTTGATTCAAATACAAGTCTGGAGAGAACTGAAGATAAAAAAATAATAATAATAAAAGCATCTGGATATGGGAATGCATATATCAGAGTTGATGAGAGAGGAGAGGATTAGAGAGGAATACCTAAGGGGGTCGATAAACAAAGGGAATTGAAACCTGAAAGACACTCGGGGGGGGGGGGCGCGTGGGAACGTATTTAAAGAGATATCCATAGCAAAAAAAAATAAAAAAAATAGTGGAAATGGAAGTGCCAGGTAGAAAGAAGGAGGATAGGAGGGAAGGTAGACGAAAAAAGGTGGAATTATTTTGATCTGGAAAGCCTGGGTGAGAACAACAGTACCGCTGAAGAAGAAATAGAAAAAAGAAAAGCGGCGACTCCTTATAAAAAAAACGGAATAAAACGAGGAAGAAAAGTGGATAGATGGATAGATACAGCCGGATAGATGACACCGGTCGAACAACATTTACTCGTAACTTCTCGAGATTCCAATCGCAGGAAATTCTAAATCAATTATCCTTGTGCTTATCACACCACCTTGATTTTGCTGTGGAAATGTCAATCACGTATAAAATGCTCACCTCCCCTTTTCAAGTAGAGATGGCCTCTCCTCCTCCAACCTGTTGTTTTATAAAATTCAAATTCATGTCCCATTTCATCATGTCATTTCCTTTGAAACTGAGGCTCCTAGTTCTGCTCCCCCCACTCCCCCTCCTGTTCCCCACCCCATAAGGAAGTATTTTTTATTTATTTTTTTTAGATTTCGTTTTTTTTTTATGCGTGGCAAAGCGTTTCGATAATGCATTTGATTTTTTTATTCATTGATCTATATATTGATCTATTTCTTTGTTTCATTTACTAAATATTCCTTATGTATTTACAAACAGTAACATATTTATGCATAAATATTCCATTTCATTTAGTTTCATACTTGTTCTCTAATTAATCTGTTCATCTCTATTGCGTTCATACTAAAAATCAATATTTCATAATGAGAACCAAACCCTAATTAAACGAGAGGAGAAAAATATATAAACATGAACACGATATCATATATATTACATCATTATATAGAATAATGCATAATAGCATCATATAACACGATGTATGCTACATGCTCAAAGACATGATATAATGAGTTCTAATATGGCATATGATAAAATATAACTCTATTATGACAGCATAATGGAGCCGATAACTTGAGTCTAGGCTTCAGTGTCGTCCAGAGTGTGTCTGAATTACTCAAATCCTTCTCGAAGATTCTACGGCACGACTCGAGATCTCATCACACTTTGGGTTAAATGGAGAGGCGGAGAGGAACAAACAAAGAGGGGGAGAGGGGAGTGAAGAAGAAGTAGAAGAAGAAGAAGAGGAAGGGGAGGAGGGAGTGGGAAAGGATGGAAGGGAGGGAGAGGGAGAGGATGGAAGGGAGGGAGAGGGAGAGGGGAGGAGGGAGTGGGAGAGGATGGAAGGGAGGGAGAGGGAGAGGGGAGGAGGGAGTGGGAGAGGATGGAAGGGAGGGAGAAGGAGAGGGGAGGAGGGAGTGGGAGAGTATAGAACGGAGGGAGAAGGAGTAGGAGCGGATGGAAGGGAGGAAGAGGGAAATGAAGAGGGAGGGAGAAAGAGTAAGAGCGGATGGAAGGGAGGAAGAGGGAAATGAAGAGGGAGAGAGGGGGGTCAGGGAGAGGGGAGGGAGAGGGTGGAAGGGGAAAGGAAAGTGAAGAAGATGGAGAGAAGGGAGAAGGGAAGCCCAAAGGGTGAAGCTATATGAAGGGAGGGAGAAGGAAGAGGCGAAGAGAGCCGACGAATGGGAGAAGGAAGAGAAAAGAATGAGGAGGAAAGGGGACAAACGAGAAAAGGAGAGGACAAATAAAAGAGACGGCCACAGGACTAAAAAGAGTAAATAAAGATGGCTCAGCGAAAGGGGAAGAGACGCAGCTGAAGAGAACTCAAAGGATGCGAATATTGAGACCTTAATCATAAGCACCGAACACGCGACACTACCAGCAGTGGACAAAAGGACCCAGTACTTGATTCATTGACTTTCAGTTTCGAAAGTCCTTTGGCATCAAGAAGTCTTAACTCCCCCCTCCCCCCTTCCCCCAGTCAAAAAAGAAAAGAAAGGCAAAGTAGGTTTATTTGTTTGCTTTTCTTGTGGTTGTTTGGTAAAGCGCCTTAAAAAAGGAGGGAAGTAGGTTTATTTGTTTGTTTTTCTTGTGGTTGTTTGGTAAAGCGCCTTAAAAAAGGAGGGAAGTAGGTTTATTTGTTTGTTTTTCTTGTGGTTGTGTGTGGTACAGTGGCTCGATCGTGTATTTGTTTTTCGGTTTATTAATTAATCTATTTGCAGCGAGACCCTGTCTTATTACAACGTTGCTCCTCGTTATTGCAAATAAGAAATGGTCTTTGAGAGGCTGAGGCGGTGCGGGGATGCAGACGATGATGCAAGACTGCGCAAACGACTGTAATTATATTTGATTCATAACGATATCTCTGTTCCTAGGTAGATGTATTTGCTTGTAGAATTATCACGGTTTATGAGTTTCTCTTATGCTCTCTGATTCTGTCTATCATTATTTCCCATCTCTCTCTTTTTCTCTCTTTGTATTTTTGTGTTTGTATATATATATGTATATATATATATATACATATATATATATTGTGTGTGTGTGTGTTTGTGTGTGTGTGCGTGTGTGTGTGTGTGTCTATGATTGTGTGTGTGTGTGTCTATGATTGTGCGTGTGTGTGTGTCTATGATTGTGTGTGTGTGTGTGTGTGTGTGTGTGTGTGTGTGTGTGTGTGTGTGTGTGTGTGTGTGTGTGTGTGTGTGTGTGTGTGTGTGTGTGTGTGTGTGTGTGTGTGTGTGTGTGTGTGTGTGTGTGTGTGTGTGTGTGTGTGTGTGTGTGTGTGTGTGTGTGTGCAGAGCACCCAATATCCAGTAACGGCGCACCCTAGAGATAGCACACAGAAAAGTTCTGTCATTTACGTAACTTCAAAACAAACGACATCTAGCGTTAGAAAATGTTACTCGAGCTTCCTAAGCACACACCATACTTTTAGTAACGTTATCATAGTTATTAGTAGTACAAAAATACATATCATTGGATCTAGCACACGCTGCGTTTGCTTGCGGGAACAAGACGGTGAAATGTGAAGACATATAACGTCTCCGGTGAGCGCAATTAACTCAGACGTTGAAGTTT
>BOPN01000682.1:179755-182255 GCA_017312705.2 Penaeus japonicus | reverse complement strand
ACCCTTTCTAGATATAATGTTGCATAATTTCAACGGGTATTTAAAGTTTTCAGTTTACCGGAAACCCACTCATGTTGCTAATTATCTTCATTTTTTCTCATATCATCTTTATCCATTAAAAATCGAAGTAGCCTCGTCTATGTTTCTTAGAGCATATAGGATCAGTGATAATGAGTTTATTGATAGAGAACTTAGCATCATTATGGAGTCTTTTAAGAATCTTGGCTACCTTAAGTTTTTCTTAGAACAAGCATTCGTATGCAGATCAAATTTTATTCGCAAACTAAAGTCACGCGTAATGATAGGTCCGATAACTTACTCGTTGTTCCGTTTAATCAGTCACTCGATGACAAGCGTCAGTTACTTAAAAAGTGGACATCGATATAGTGTTCACTTATCCTAACACGTTGCGTAAATCTTTGATTAAACACAATGCGTCCAACGCTACTCTTGGCACTTCTTCTGGCATTTATGATGTATATATATATATATATGCATTTATATATATATGTATATATATATATATATATATATATATATATATATATATATATATATATATACATACACACACACACACACACACACACAATATATATATATGTATGTGTGTGTGTGTGTGTGTGTGTGTGTGCGTGTGTGTGTGTATATATAGAGAGAGAGTTTGTGTGTCTATTCTGTTTTTATGTCCTCTACTATCTTCTCTTCTGTTTGTTTGTTTTTCTTTTTTTTCGATTTCACACCAATCTGTTCCTCTGTTTTGGATATAAACAGTATCTTCAGTTACCAATAAACGCATCCATAAATACTTAATCTACTTAAAGTCTCATAATAAAAGTCATAAACCTATATCCACCTATTTCAAGTTAATGTACTTTCAGCCATAGACTTAAAGTACTATACTTAAATCCAGTACATTTGAGATCATATGATTAACGCCAAATACTTAAAGCCATGTTCATAGCCTTAAAACTTTAAACCTTATACTGAAAGCCATACTCTAAAAGCTAAATGCTTTATAGCAGACGGCAATCACATCCCGACACATCACCCCATTGGTCAATTAGGGAGCCACGCCAGCCAATGAGATCGCAGGTCATACGGTAGGTCACGTGGGTAAACACGAGGCTCGAGGTTAAAAGATGGGAGGTCACTAACTACTTATTTCCTAAAAAATAAAAAATAAAAATAAATAAATAAATAAAAATTAACATCTTTTTTTGGTTTTTACTAATAAATAATAAAGAATCCTTAACCCCAACCCAAGTTCCAGACCCCTTCCCCCCAATCCTCTTCAACTTACTCACGCCCACAGATAACAAGATGATCTACCATCAGCAAAGCTTTACTTTTTCCCCCCTTCCATTCTGGCAGGCCTCCCTGAAGGTTTTAGTGGACATAGCAGCACCTCAGATGATTTATGAAGTCAGACAGGGAGTTTCGTCCTCCCACTACTATAACTACGACTTTCCTTCATTTTCGTGACTGTTTTCTTCAACTCAACTCTTCGTCTAACTTATCTGTCCCCTTCCACTTCGGTGGGAGTTCCAGTTTGTTTACTTATTTCCTTTTACAGGCATAATTTCTCAGCTTTTCTTCCCCTCGTTACTCTAAGGACTCTCTTCTTCCTTTACTCCATAATTCTAATTCTAATTCTGATAAAAAGTAAATTCCTGACCTTACGCCGCAAAGCCGCCACGCGAAACAAACATGACAACCTGACATGACATATATTCCGTGCTTAATTAATAAACTAGAAAACCATTATAGACTTTCTGTTACGAACCGACAGCTTAAAGGCATATACTCAAAGCCACATTTCCATATGCTTAAAGTCGATATAATCACAACTTAATTAAACCTATATACTTTATATATTTTCGGAATTGCTCTCGTTTCAAAAAAAAAAAAAAAAAAAAAAAAAAAGTCTCACTGTTTACTTCCATAAGAATTGCTTGAAATAAGAATACATTGTTTTTTAATTATGTTCATTTCCAAAATATTTCGTACATTAATTCGATTTTACGTGATATCTTTTAGTTGGCGAGATAATGAGATGGAGAGAGAGAGAGAGAGAGAGAGAGAGAGAGAGAGAGAGAGAGAGAGAGAGAGAGAGAGAGAGAGAGAGAGAGAGAGAGAGAGAGAGAGATGAAGGAGAGAGGGTAAGAGGGTGGTAGATAAGTGGAAAGAGAGAGAGATGTGAGGGAAGGAGAGAAAGAAAGAAATGGGGGGGGGGGAGGAGAGAGAGAGAGAGGTGAGGGAGGGATAGAAAGAAAGGGAGATGGGTGAGGGAGGGTCAGAAAGAGAGAAAGATAGATGAGGGTGAGAGCGAGATAGAGGGAGGGGGAGGGAGGGAGAGGTGATGGTGGGAGAAGAAAAGAGGGAGAGGTGAGGGGGTAAGAAAAAAAGAGAAAGAGAGGCGAGGGTGAGAGAGAGAGAGAGAGAGAAAGAGAGAGAGAGAGAGAGAGAGAGGGGGGGGTGAGGGAGAGATAGAGAGAGG
>BOPN01000682.1:142255-152255 GCA_017312705.2 Penaeus japonicus | reverse complement strand
TATCTGTGTGTGTGTGTGTGTGTGTCTGTGTGTGTGTGCGTGTGTGTGTGTGTGTGTCTGTGTGTGTGTGTATGTGTGCATGTATAAATGTATTCATAATATGTATGTAGGCATATATGCATGTAGGTATATATGTAAGAAGAGATAGAGAGATGGGCAAACAAATGAAAAGGAGAGTAATATAGAGAGAGAAAAAAGGGGGAAAGAGATTTAGAAATTAATCAGTGCATCTGCATATTTTATTTCGTCATCGATACAAAAGTGGAAGACATGATGAAAAAAAAATGAAAATGAATATTGAATCCTTTTTGGCATTTGCTTTTACATTTTCTTTTCCTCTTCCAAAGTGAATTTTAATTAAAAGTCTTCGAAAAATAACCTTTGTTTATTTCTTTTCCCTCCCCCAACCCCCTCCTTCCCTCCCTTCCCTCCTTTCCTCCCCCTCTTTCCCTTCCCTCTCTTCCCTCCTTTCCTCCCTTCCCTCCTTTCCTCCCTTCCCTCCTTCCTTTCCTCCTATCCCTCCTCTCCCTCCTTCTTTTCCTCCCTTCCCTCCTTCACTCCTTCTTTCCCTCCCTTCCCTCCTTCACTCCTTCTTTTCCTCCCTTCCCTCCTTCTCACCACAAGATCAATAGCGTTGAATTGCCACGTCCATTTTGGCGACGAGACTATAGGTCTGGCATCTTGCAGAGGCCCTGTGCCTGGCACGTAACAGGTCGGGGTTGCAGTCCAGACTTTGTGTTGCAAGTTGCTATAGTTGCGGAAGAAGGTCTTCACTTTCCTCGCGATCTGTGGACATGGGAAATGTGCATTTGTTTGTTTATCTAATAGCATCATCATTATCATAATCATTAGGAGTTATTGTACGTATGATACTATGATCAGATATTTCTTGATATTATTTGCCTTAGTATCATTGTTTTGAATTATTTGTTATCATTATTATTATTATTTCTATCGTATCATCATTATTTTTATGTATGTATTTGTTGCCTATGCATTCCATATTCATTGATATTCATAATCTTTATTCATACCTCACCTCCTTAACCATTCCACCTTCCCCCCCCCCCCCCCCCCGACTCACACCTCTCCCCCAGCAGCCAAATGAGATTGCTAATCCTTCTCTTTCCTTCCATCACCTCTCTCTCCTTCCCCTTTCTTTCTATCCCATGCACTTATCTGTCTTACTATCCACCATCCACTTCGCTCCCTGTTGCCTCACTTCCTACATTTCACACTTCTTCCTCGTTTTCCTTCTCTTTGTTCTTATTGCTCCTCCTCCTCCTCCTCCTTCTCCTCCTCCTCTCTTTCTTCTACTTCTTCCGCCTTCTCCTTCACTTCCTGTTTCTATTTCCTCCTTCTCCTCTTTTTTTTTTTTTTTTTTTTTTTTTTGGTGGGGGGCAATTCTATGCTTCCGACTTTGTGTACTCGATAGGATTCAAAAGATGATTGTATACAAATAAAGCTGATATCGCTTATTTCTGGCAGCCTTCCAGAAAACTCTATCTATCTGACTATTTCAGAAAATTATAGAAACAAAAACACCCTATCCGTACCGGAATTCGTGTTCATTCGGTACTTTTTCCTTGGTCTCCCTCCTCCGTCTTCCCTCCACCCCACCCTCCCCTCCACCCCATCCACCTCACCAATCAAAACCTCCATCTACCTTTACCTGTTCAACCCATCCACTCCACCCCCCTTCCCCCCTTCCCTCCACCTCCCCTCCACCCCATCCACCTCACCAATCAAAACCATCTACCTTTACCTGTTCAACCCCTCCACCCCACCCCCTTCCCCCCTTCCCTCCACCTCCCCTCCAACCCATCCACCTCACCAATCAACACCTCCATCTACCTTTACCTGTTCAACCCATCCACTCCACCCCCCTTCCCCCCTTCCCTCCACCTCCCCTCCACCCCATCCACCTCACCAATCAAAACCATCTACCTTTACCTGTTCAACCCCTCCACCCCACCCCCCCTTCCCCCCTTCCCTCCACCTCCCCTCCACCCCATCCACCTCACCAATCAAAACCATCTACCTTTACCTGTTCAACCCCTCCACCCCACCCCCTTCCCCCCTTCCCTCCACCTCCCCTCCACCCCATCCACCTCACCAATCAAAACCATCTACCTTTACCTGTTCAGCCCTCACCCCACCCCCTTCCCCCCTTCCCTCCACCTCCCCTCCACCCCATCCACCTCACCAATCAAAACCATCTACCTTTACCTGTTCAACCCCTCCACCCCACCCCCTTCCCCCCTTCCCTCCACCTCCCCTCCACCCCATCCACCTCACAGTAAAACCATCTATCTTTACCTGTTCCAGCCCCTCCACCCCACACCCCCTTCCCCCTTCCCTCCACCTCCCCTCCACCCCATCCACCTCACCAATCAAAACCATCTACCTTTACCTGTTCAACCCCTCCACCCCACCCCCTTCCCCCCTTCCCTCCACCTCCCCTCCACCCCATCCACCTCACCAATCAAAACCATCTACCTTTACCTGTTCAACCCCCCCACCCCCCCCCCCCTTCCCCCCTTCCCTCCACCTCCCCTCCACCCCATCCACCTCACCAATCAACACCTCCATCTACCTTTACCTGTTCAACCCCTCCACCCCCCCCCCCCCCCCTTCCCTCCACCTCCCCTCCACCCCATCCACCTCACCAATCAAAACCTCCATCTACCTTTACCTGTTCAACCCCTCCACCCCACCCCCTTCCCCCCTTCCCTCCACCTCCCCTCCAACCCATCCACCTCACCAATCAAAACCTCCATCTACATTTACCTGTTCAACCCCTCCACCCCACCCCCCTTCCCCCCTTCCCTCCACCACCACCCCCAGCTCAACCTCACCTCCTGGACCCCACACCTGCCCCCCCACAACCAGCAGAGCTTTCCAAACATGGAGTAAGGGCCACATCCCTCGCCGTATTGCAACTGACGACACAGTGCCACTTCCTCCAGGCTTAATGCACCGTCTGGCCCTCCTTCTTCATCTTCTTCTTCTCCTTCTCCCTCTTCGTGAATCTTCTTGTTCTTCTTCGTCCTCATCTCGTGTTCACGCAGGACGACCCCAAGGGAAGGGAGGGCGAAGCTGCGGGGAAAGATGAGAAAGAAATAATAGGGAGAGAGGAGAGGAGGGTAAATTATCAGCATTATTATCATTAGAATTTTAATCATCATTCCTGACTTTACTATCATCATTATTGTCATTATGATCGTTATCCTTTTTTTTTTAATTATTATGATCATCACGATTACTATTATTAATTTTGATTACTTTTTCGTCATCATTGATATCATTGATATCATCTTTAGCATCATCATCTGATTCATCAATGTTATCATTAGTTGCATTATCGACGTATTATGTACACCCACCTCTTCTTTATCTATATTTCTATGTATTTATCTGTCTCTCTGTCTGTTTTCAAGTTTGTCTTTGTTTATCTGTCAGACTTTTTACCTGTCGCTGCGGGTATATCTATCTATCTGTTTATCTTTCTTCTCACCTACCTTCCTGCCTGTTTTTTCCTACTTTATCGCCTGCCTGCCTACCTTCTTACTTACCTACTTATCTAGACGCCTGTCTGCTTGGTGGTGGAGTTATAACTTCACCGTATGACTCAACCAACATATATTATACCCAGCTTAGCTTCGACATGTTTTAACTTGTATGACAATTGTGGATGATTCCCGCTTACTTGGTGTTGAGCATATATTTTTTTTAATAGCATTTGATTGATACTTATTGGCTTAATAAAACTGTATGTTTGATTTGATATTTGGACTATAAATCATTGGTTTGGTTTATTTTTTCCATGTATACTCTTTTATATCTTAGCCTCGTTTTTTTTTTCTTTCTTTCTTTCTCTCCTTTTTGTCTTACATGCATGTCTTGTTTTACGTCTTTTTCTTTTTTCTTCTCCTTTCTGCTTCAATTTATCCTTTCATTCTGTACTTTCATCTGTTAAACGTGTACGAGTAATTCTTTCACGTTTCATCTTTTTACCTTTTTACCTTTCCTCGCCTTTGATTAAGAAATTTTCACTTAATGCATTTTTTTTTTTTTTTTTTTTTTTTTTTTTTTTTTTTTTTTTTTTTTTTTTTTTTTTTTTTTTTTTGGTCTATTTCATTATGAGAAAATATTTATTCTCAGTTTTCCTCTATTCTAACGATAATCATATCTGATTTCTGTACCATTTATTTTGAATTTTTGTACAAATTTCATCTTATACGAACGATGCTCGACGCAGCTTATGACGTCACGAAATCTCTTATAACTATAAGACTCGTTGAGCAGGAAATAGCCTCATTCTAAGCCAGGCAACGGTGTTTTGCCATCCTCCTGTGTGATTTCAATTAAATCATTAATTAACTAGTCGCTGGAAGAATCAGCTTATCGAAGTATTGCATCACCGTAAAGATACAAGCAAAGTTATATTTCCTCCTCCTCCTCCTCCTTCTTCTTCCTCCTCCTCCTCTTCTTCTTCTTCTTCTTCTTCCTCCTCCTCCTCCTCTTCTTCTTCTTCTTCTTTCTTCTTCCTCCTCCTCCTCTTCTTCTTCTTCTTTTTCCTCCTCCTCCTCCTCCTCCTCCTCTTCTTCTTCTTCTTCTTCTTCTTCCTCCTCCTCATCGTCTCTCTTTGCTGTGCTTAGGGGCTGGACACGATCTTTTTTTTTATCAATTATAAATTAGAAACAGTTTTCAAGGATTGCACATCACATATTATAATATTGGGGAACGTTAGTTATAATTTTCTTCCATTGTGTTCTTTTTTTTTTCTTTCATTAATTATTATTTCATTATAACTATCCCTTTTTTGGTGTATGGCAACTTGATTTTGATATGATAATGCTCCCGATTAATTAATTGTAGTTAGTTGATATCTACACGTAACCCATTCACCGAAATTAATTTGGCGAGAATCAGCTAATTACATTTGTTGGCAATGGAGCCTTAGCACCCTGGGATATATAATTTATTTTGTATCCTCCTCTCCACCTCCATCTCTCTTTCCTCTTCAATTTCCTGCACCTCTACCTCTTCCTCCATATCTTCCTCCCTCTTTCTCCCATTTTTTCTCCCTTCCTCATCCCACTTTCCCCCCTTCCTCATCCCTCTTCCTCTACCTCTTCTTTATTCTCTCTTCCTTTTCCTCCTCCTCCACCTCCAACCTCCACCTCCACCTCCACCTTCACCTTCACCTCCACCTCTCTTTCCTCTTCAATTTCCTCCACCTCTACCTCTTCCTCCTTACCTTCCTCCCTCTTTCTCCTCCTCTTCTTCTTCATCCTCCTCCATCTTCTTTTTCTTTTATTTCTTCTTCCTCCTCCCATTTTTTCTCCCTTCCTCATCCCACTTTTCCCCCTTCCTCTACCTCTTCTTTATTCTTTCTTCCTTTTCCTACTCCTCTTCCTCCTCCTACTCCTCCTCTACCTCCTCCTCCTCCTCCTTCTCCTCCACCTCCACCTCTTCCTCCTCTTCCTCCACCACCTCCACCTATTCATCTTCCTCTTCCTCTTCCTCCTCCACCTCCAACCTCCACCTCCTCCTCCACCTCTTCCTCCACCTCCTCCTCCACCTCCTCCTCCACCTGTACCTCCAACCTCCACCTCCACCTGCACCTCCAACCTCCACCTCCACCTCCACCTCCACCTCCAACCTCCACCTCCTCCTCCACCTCCACCTCCAACCTCCACCTCCAACCTCCACCTCCTCCTCCACCTCCACCTCTTCCTCCAACCTCCAACCTCCTCCTCCAACCTCCACCTCCTCCTCCACCTGCACCTCCACCTCCAACCTCCACCTCCTCCTCCAACCTCCACCTCCTCCTCCACCTCACCTCTCCCTCACCTTTCCGACGCCCTGGCGAGCGCTCCCCTCACCACTTCCTCAGGAAATCGTCCCAACAGGTTCACATCGCCGGAAATGTGACCGAATTTGACCCAGTCGCCACTTGCCAGGAGGTCACAGTTAGCCGAGGTCAGGAGCAAGAGTTGGTCATCACGGGACTCTTGTTTGGCTTCCTCTTCCTCTTCACCTTTCACCTCTTTCTCATCGGTCGAGACCTGGGGGGGGGGGGAGAAGACTGTAAAATATTTGGAGGTTTGTTTCCTTACCAGCAGGATCCTCTTTGTCTTCCTCTTTTTCCTATTCTTTTATCTCCTTCTCCTTTTCTTCCCCCCCCCCCCCACTATTTCGCCTATTTATAATATTATTGAATGATAACCGTGGTATACTTTTTAGGATTTCAGAAACGGTAATGATGACGAATGAAAATACGAATCAGCGTATTGCGAAACAGAAAACGAAACAGCCTCAGCCATCAGACTAGACTACTCGCCAGGCAATGTAACTGGGATCAAATTGACGAGGAAACCAATCAAACTCGAAAGTATTTTTTTTTCCTATCGTATCGTGGCGACTTCCATTCACCTTTCACTGAAAAGATGATGCGTCGTATATTTTTACTCCGTGGTTCTCAAATCCTCTTAATATGATACGTTACCATATAATCCTTCCCTTCTAGCGGTATTTTATCTTAATGTTTCTGATATATTCTTTATCTCTATTTTTTTCTTTTCTTTTCTGATGCAAGCAGAGATATACTCGCAGCTTCAAGGATCAGGCTATTAATCTCAGACTTCGAGCAAGTCCTTAGCGCCTGTGGTGTTGCTTTTGTTGACAGAATATATTGAACAAAACAAGTGAGCAAGCGCGTGTAAATTGTATGTATAAATGAATGGGATTTAGATACGTACATACTGAGATAGAATTACATGCGATACTGTATGAACCTTATGAATTGAAGGCATTGCACGAACTATAAGATCGGGTACAGAGAAATGAACATGTGCGTATATATTTTTTGCATGCACAGAATCGGTATAACAATAGCAATGGTGAATATGAGTAGCAATTGCAAAATACGTCGGTTATAGAGAAAGGATAGGGAGGGGAACCATGTAGAGGGAAAGAGGGAGGTGAAGGAGAGAGGGGGATAAGATGGCAGATAGTGAAAGATGGGGATAAGGTGGGAGCTAGTGAGAGATAAATAGGGTGAGGGGAAAGTGGGGAGGAGAAGGGAGGGGGGCATTGAGTGGGGGTCGTTTTACGAGAGAGGGAGGAAGGGTTTAGATGGGTTATTTTTAAGAGGGAGGGAAAACGGATAACCATCAACTTACCTGTCTCAAGAAAGAGGAAGAGAAAGAGAAGAAAGGAAGGCAACGTGAGAAAGAGAAGAAAAAAAAAATCAAAGAGGATATTTTCTAAATCTTTATATTGTGTTCTGTCTTTTCCTTTCTTGCGATCATCAAAACAAACAAATAAGTTGTTTTGTTATTAATTCAAAATAGATATATCCCTTCTAAATCAATAAATACCGGAAATCACTTACGCCCAAAGCCTAAGTATTCCAACGGCGCAACATTCTTTGCAATCAACGTAATTAAGAATCGATTGGGAAGTCACCCCCCCCCCCCCCCCGCTGCCACACATATACATACAATGTCTTAATAGAACGAGGGAGGAACATGAGTCAGCTGGGTATACTCTTACGATTACGATGTATCTTATTGTGTATGTGTGTGTACACACAGACACACACACACACACATATATGTGTATATATATATATATATATATATATATATATATATATATATATATATATATATATATATATATATATATATACACAAACACACACACATACACACACACATATATAAAACATGCATCATATGCATATATATATATATATATATATATATATATATATATATATATATATATACGCATACACACACACAAGTTAGGGAAAATGCATAACTGGACACAAAGGAAGCCACATTAGGACAATATGCATAACTGGACACAAAGGAAGCCACATTAGGACAATATGCATAACTGGACACAAAGGAAGCCACATTAGGACAATATGCATAACTGGACACAAAGGAAGCCACATTAGGACAATATGCATAACTGGACACAAAGGAAGCCACATTAGGACAATATGCATAACTGGACACAAAGGAAGCCACATTAGGACAATATGCATAACTGGACACAAAGGAAGCCACATTAGGACAATATGCATAACTGGACACAAAGGAAGCCACATTAGGACAATATGCATAACTGGACACAAAGGAAGCCACATTAGGACAATATGCATAACTGGACACAAAGGAAGCCACATTAGGACAATATGCATAACTGGACACAAAGGAAGCCAGGTCAGGACATGCAGGAAACTTGTAAGTGGTCCAGAAAGCCAAGGAACACTTCAGACCAGTGATGTATCGCAAACTAAACGTTAGACCTCAACAACAACGGGTCCGGATATAGATTTCTCATAAAATAGGGTTGAGGATAAAACTGCGGGGGTTGAGTTATCAATATTCCTAACGTGGACACAACCGCGGATTATCTAGAAGTCAAAGTCGTCGGTAGTGGACACCAGTGTGCTTTGTAGCTGTAGTTGCGTTAGGAGAGGGAGGGATGAAAGGAAGGAGAGATAAATGTAAATAGAGTGAGGAGATAAAATATGTGAGAACAGTATTATAATATATGTTGATAAATGAAGAATTGCAGAGAAATGACAAAACTATCGTCAGAATATGAAACAGCATTGGCTTTTGTCTGAATGTGCATAATAAAGCACTTGTAATTATTGCGACAGATAGATAAACGGACAGATAGATAAAGGAATTATAACACAATTGGCGCATTTCATATAAGAGATACATACCTAGCACAAATCAATGGAAAATGCCTACATATCTGGTCACAGCTGATGGCAGAGTTACAAACCAGGGAAATATGGAAACATAACAAATAAAGGTAAATATAAAGCCTTTGGTAGAAATCAGGGCAGAGACATACTTGTACACAATTCAGGACAAGAGTACATACCAATCCACCAATCATAGGCTACTTGGCTACGAATTAGGGCATTCATATTTAGCCACAAATCAGAATAAAAATACAAACAGGGCAAAAAATATACATAACTGGCCGCAGATGAGAGCAAAGATATACACCTGGCCACAAACACACGAAACCCAAAATGCATACATACCCGGGCATACAAAAAGGCGAAGGACATCTTTAGTCTCGACAGAAGATCTTGGAGCGAGGCAGCATCTGGTTTGACTTGGCTTGCTGTCTCGAGCGCGGATTGCATCGCCCGAACAGCCCCGCTCAAGTCAGCGGTGGTATGACGGCTGTTTTTTTTTTTTTTTTTTTTTTTTTTTTTTTTTTTTTTTTTTTTTTTTTTTTTTTTTTTTTTTGTATAATATAATAGGTTGTATAAATTAGATTAGGAATGATTGGACTGACCTGGATTGGGGTGGATTGGAAGTAAGGTTACAGGAGATTGTTATCAATTGATTGTACTGAATTAAATCATGAGTTAAATTAGAATAAATCTGAGTTCAATAAACAGCATGAAAGTGAGTGGAATTAAACCTTATCTAAACCAATCTGACACTGAACTGATCTACAATGAACTTAACTTTACATACAAACAGGAACAATATACATAGTAACAAGAATATCAATAGTGTCATGAAACGATACAATGATGAGAATGATTGTATCTGAAGTCACTATCACAATCACCATAATTACCTGCCCATTTCCTTCGCCAGCGCCTCCGCCAGAGCCACATGGCAAGTCGACGCTTCCCCGCCATGTAAACAAAGGGTTCGAACCAAGCGTCGACACAGGTCACGAATCTCATTAGGCACGTAGTCCTCCTGGCCGATTATCCTTCGTATGTCTGATAACACCTTTTGGGGAAATCACTTGGATGGGTGGCTGATATTGGCTCGTTCTGCGCTAGTGACGCAATCTCATGTATAATTTAAGTATATATATGTATATGTATAATGTAAGTATAGTTATGTATATGTAGAAATGTGTGTGTGTGTGTGCGCGCGCGCGCGTGTGTGTGTGATTGACTTGTTTTAAAAAGTTGATATAACTT
>BOPN01000682.1:127255-129755 GCA_017312705.2 Penaeus japonicus | reverse complement strand
GGTTGCGGGGGGGGATGAAAGTGTGTGTGTGGGGGGGGGAGTGGGGAGTAGGAGGGGTTGCGGGGGATGAAAGTGTGTGTGGGGGGGGGGGGGAGTGGGGAGTAGGAGGGGTTGCGGGGGATGAAAGTGTGTGTGGGGGGGGGGAGTGGGGAGTAGGAGGGGTTGCGGGGGATGAAAGTGTGTGTGTGGGGGGGGAGTGGGGAGTGGGAGGTTGCAAGCATGAAAGTGTGTGTGTGGGGGGAGGGGGAGTGGGGAGTAGGAGGGGTTGGGTGGGGGATGAAAGTGTGTGGGGGGGGGAGTGGGGAGTAGGAGGGGTTGCGGGGGATGAAAGTGTGTGAGGGGGGTGGGGGGAGCGGGAGTGGGAGGGCTGCGGGGGATGAAAGTGTGTGTGTGGGGGGGGGAGTGGGGGGAGGGAGGGGGTTGCAGGGGGATGAAAGTGTGTGTGTGTGGGGAGGGGGGGAGGGGGGAGTAGGAGGGGTTGCGGGGGATGAAAGTGTGTGTGGGGGGGGGAGTGGGGAGTAGGAGGGATTGGTGGGGGGATGAAAGTGTGTGTGTGGGTGGGGGGGGGAGTGGGGAGTAGGAGGGGTTGCGGGGGATGAAAGTGTGTGTGTGGGGGGGGAGTGGGGGAGTAGGAGGGGTTGCGGGGGTGAAAGTGTGTTTGGGGGGAGTGGAAAAAAAATAATAATAATCATTCTGGTTAATATACTATGTGGCCTTATAAAACTGTGAATTGTTGAATGTGACCCTTGCAACGAAAAGTTAGCTCACCCTAACCATACTTAACCCAAGCCCTTAACCCCAGCCCTTCCATCGTCACCATACCCACCACCATCCCCACCCCCACTCACCATCACACCCACGCTGATTAGCATAGAGGTAGCATCCTCCACTCTTCATGGTAGCGCTAGTAACGAGGTTGACGGCTGTCTCTGGGCGCCGGAACTCCTCATAGGCGCCGAGGCAGTTGCTGATGATCTCCGCTCCGTCGAGGTACTGAGGCACGTGCGGGCTGGGGGGGAGGGGAGTGGGGAGTGGAGGTGAGGTTGGGTGAGGGGGAGTGGGGAGTGGGAGGGGTTGCGGGGGATGAAAGTGTGTGTGGGGGGTGGGGGGTGGAGTGGGGAGTAGGAGGGGTTGCGGGGGATGAAAGTGTGTGTGTGGGGGGGGGAGTTAGTTGGGGGAGTTGTGAAGAGGGGGGAGGGGGTTGGGAAGAGGGTTTTCTTTAGAGGGGAGAGGGTAGAGGAGGAGGGTGGAGGGAGGGGGGTAAGTGGGGTTGTAGATGGGGTGTAGAAGGGATGTAGTTGGGGAGGGAGGGAGGGGGGGAGTAGAGAGAGAGGGTTGAAGGTGATAGGAGGGGGGGGGAAGGATCATAATGAGGGGGCGCGGGGGGGGGGCGTGAAGGGAAGAGACAAGGGTTAGCGACGATGTAAATCCGGGTTTACACGGTCGAAAGGCTCGTCGAGCCCGGTTTGACAACCACGTGTTTGAAGTGATGTTCGACGTGTGAACAGGATATTTGGTTGTCGAGCGGCTCGATGAATTTCAGGCTCGTCTTGACTTTTGTGTGCGGGGCTTCATTGTCCAACGAACGGTTCGAGCGTGTGAACGGGTGTCGAACATCGAACCTCAGTTGTGCTTCAAACCTACTAGAGGAAACATCAGCACTAGAAAGTAAAAGTAAAAGCACGAGGCACACTGAGGTTCGATGTACCGTCTGAAAGCTCTTCGAGCCGTTCGACAAGTAGGTTCGACAACCGGGCTCGACGAGCCGTTCGACCTTGTAAACCCGGCTTAAGAGAGGGAAGGGTGGAGGTTGGGGGTTGGGGGGAAGTAGTGGTGATGGGGGGGGGGGCAGACTGATAAGACTGGCGTAAAGTAAATGATATTAGAAATTCTTTCATGCATATGATTGAATAATCATCACAAAGCCGAATATAAATGAACACATACAATAATTGTAATTTTTTAAGGTGATAGACAACGCAGAATTACATGCGCAAAGACAGCAAGGGACAAAGACAAACAAAAATAACATTAAGAACAAACAACAAAGAAGAAAATATCGGGCATAAAAACAGCCAAAAATAACAAGGAAAAGAAGTGATAAACAAGATAAAAGAGACAAAAAACAAAAAGCAATAACAAAAAAACAACAAAAACACCGTCGGTACCAGAAAACATACACAACAAAAACAAACAAATGAACGAATCACAATTAAAACAATAAAAAAAATCGACTTTTGCAAACAGAAGGAACTTAACAAAAACAAACCAACAATAACACAAACGTGATTGTATGACCTCTGACCTCTCAGGATTATATAACTCCTCACATATTTCGAAGCCAACACACGTGTCACAGGTCACCAGGAGGGCATCCCCAATAGGCACTGTAGTCTGACCTTTGACCTCGGTGATGCAGGGTGGTAGTCTGTATTCTTCTACTTGACGCACCTGTGAACATGGGTCCCTCACTAAACATTTCTTAAAGCTCTTTGGTGCA
>BOPN01000682.1:114755-122255 GCA_017312705.2 Penaeus japonicus | reverse complement strand
GTGAAAGGGATCAACAGAATTATGCTGTGCTCTTCAAAAGTTCTATTTTGAAAAATAACAAGAAAACCAATAAGAAAGAAGAAAAAAAGGGAAAAAAAAAGTTTATTCAAAAAATACTTTTCAAAATAGAGCTATTGAAGAGTAGAGCAACGTTGAAATTGCCAGAAACTTTCAAATTTAAAAGTTATGCGATGATTTAGATATAGCAGACTGCCCCTTCCCCTCTCCACACACACCAGTATACACACTCGTAGCTCAGAATACACACGTATCCCCTCATCTCCACACACACATATATACATATACTCATAGCAACATGCAAACACTTTACCCTTCCTCTACACACACACACACATACACACACAAACACCCACCCACCCACACACACACACACACACACACACAAACACACACACACACACACAAACACCCACCCAACCACACACCCACACACACACACACACAAACACACACACACACACACAAACACCCACCCACCCACACAACCACACACCCACCCACACACCCACACACACACACACACACACACTCAACCCCCCCCCCCCCCATCCCCACCCTCACCCCCACCCCCCACACGGATATCCAGCTTCCCGCCTTTGTGAATCCGAGTCTTATTGATGCCATGGGAAGCCTTGTCAATACTCGACTTGATAAGATAATTATCTTCTTCCTCGCCCTTCTCCCTTCCTTCCTTGCCTCTTTTCTCTCTTCATTCCGTCTTTACTTGCTTCTTTTCCTTTCTTCCTTCCTTCCTTCATTGCTTCTTTTCTCTCTTCCTTCCTTCTTTGCTTGCTTCTTTTCTCTCTTCCTTCCTTCTTTGCTTGCTTCTTTTCTCTCTTCCTTCCTTCTTTGCTTGCTTCTTTTCTCTCTTCCTTCCTTCTTTGCTTGCTTCTTTTCCTCTCTTCCTTCCTTCTTTACTTGCTTCTTTTCTCTCTTCCTTCCTTCCTTCCTTGCTTCTTTTCCTCTCTTCCTTCCTTCTTTACTTGCTTCTTTTCTCTCTTCCTTCCTTCCTTCTTTACTTGCTTCTTTTCTCTCTTCCTTCCTTCTTTACTTGCTTCTTTTCCTCTCTTCCTTCCGTCTTTACTTGCTTCTTTTCCTCTCTTCCTTCCTTCCTTCTTTACTTGCTTCTTTTCCTCTCTTCCTTCCTTCCTCCCTTGCTTCTTTTCCTCTCCTTCCTTCCTTCCTTCCTTGCTTCTTTTCCTCTCTTCCTTCCTTCTTTGCTTGCTTCTTTTCCTCTCTTCCTTCCTTCCTTCCTTCTTTGCTTGCTTCTTTTCCTCTCTTCCTTCCTTCTTTGCTTGCTTCTTTTCCTCTCTTCCTTCCTTCCTTCTTTACTTGCTTCTTTTCTCTCTTCCTTCCTTCTTTGCTTGCTTCTTTTCTCTCTTCCTTCCTTCTTTGCTTGCTTCTTTCCTCTCTTCCTTCCTTCTTTGCTTGCTTCTTTCTCTCTTCCTTCCTTCTTTGTTCTGTTTCTTTTCTCTCTCTTCCTTCCTTCTTTACTTGCTTCTTTTCTCTCTTCCTTCCTTCCTCCCTTGCTTCTTTTCCTCTCTTCCTTCCTTCTTTACTTGCTTCTTTTCCTCTCTTCCTTCCTTCTTTACTTGCTTCTTTTCCTCTCTTCCTTCCTTCCTTCCTTGCTTCTTTTCCTCTCTTCCTTCCTTCCTTCCTTGCTTCTTTTCCTCTCTTCCTTCCTTCCTTCTTTACTTGCTTCTTTTCCTCTCTTCCTTCCTTCCTTCCTTGCTTCTTTTCTCTCTTCCTTCCTTCTTTCCTTGCTTCTTTTCCTCTCTTCCTTCCTTCTTTCCTTGCTTCTTTTCCTCTCTTCCTTCCTTCCTTCCTTGCTTCTTTTCCTCTCTTCCTTCCTTCCTTCCTTGCTTCTTTTCTCTCTTCCTTCCTTCTTTACTTGCTTCTTTTCCTCTCTTCCTTCCTTCCTTCCTTGCTTCTTTTCTCTCTTCCTCCCTTCTTTACTTGCTTCTTTTCCTCTCTTCCTCCCTTCTTTACTTGCTTCTTTTCCTCTCTTCCTTCCTTCTTTACTTGCTTCTTTTCCTCTCTTCCTTCCTTCCTTCTTTACTTGCTTCTTTTCTCTCTTCCTTCCTTCCTTCTTTACTTGCTTCTTTTCTCTCTTCCTTCCTTCTTTCCTTGCTTCTTTTCCTTTCTTCCTTCCTTCTTTACTTGCTTCTTTTCCTCTCTTCCTTCCTTCTTTACTTGCTTCTTTTCTCTCTTCCTTCCTTCCTTCCTTGCTTCTTTTCTCTCTTCCTCCCTTCTTTTACTTGCTTCTTTCCTCTCTTCCTCCCTTTCTTACTTTGCTTCTTTTCCTCTCTTCCTTCCTTCCTTCTTTACTTGCTTCTTTTCTCTCTTCCTTCCTTCCTTCCTTGCTTCTTTTCCTCTCTTCCTTCCTTCCTCCCTTGCTTCTTTTCCTCTCTTCCTTCCTTCTTTACTTGCTTCTTTTCCTTCCTTCCTTCCTTCTTTACTTGCTTCTTTTTCCTCTCTTCCTCTTCCTTCTTTACTTGCTTCTTTCTCTCTCTTCCTTCCTTCCTTCCTTGCTTCTTTTCTCTCTTCCTTCCTTCTTTACTTGCTTCTTTTCTCTCTTCCTTCCTTCCTTCTTTACTTGCTTCTTTTCTCTCTTCCTTCCTTCTTTACTTGCTTCTTTTCCTCTCTTCCTTCCTTCTTTGCTTGCTTCTTTTCTCTCTTCCTTCCTTCTTTGCTTGCTTCTTTTCTCTCTTCCTTCCTTCTTTGCTTGCTTCTTTTCCTCTCTTCCTTCCTTCCTTCTTTACTTGCTTCTTTTCTCTCTTCCTTCCTTCCTTCTTTACTTGCTTCTTTTCTCTCTTCCTTCCTTCTTTACTTGCTTCTTTTCTCTCTTCCTTCCTTCTTTACTTGCTTCTTTTCTCTCTTCCTTCCTTCTTTACTTGCTTCTTTTCTCTCTTCCTTCCTTCTTTACTTGCTTCTTTTCTCTCTTCCTTCCTTCTTTCCTTGCTTCTTTTCCTCTCTTCCTTCCTCCTTTACTTGCTTCTTTTCCTCTCTTCCTTCCTTCTTACTTGCTTCTTTCCTTCCTTCCTTCTTTACTTGCTTCTTTTCCTCTCTTCCTTCCTTCTTTACTTGCTTCTTTTCCTCTCTTCCTTCCTTCCTTGCTTCTTTTCTCTCTTCCTTCCTTCTTTACTTGCTTCTTTTCTCTCTTCCTTCCTTCTTTACTTGCTTCTTTTCCTCTCTTCCTTCCTTCTTTGCTTGCTTCTTTTCCTCTCTTCCTTCCTTCTTTACTTGCTTCTTTTCCTCTCTTCCTTCCTTCTTTACTTGCTTCTTTTCCTCTCTTCCTTCCTTCTTTACTTGCTTCTTTTCTCTCTTCCTTCCTTCCTTCCTTGCTTCTTTTCTCTCTTCCTTCCTTCTTTACTTGCTTCTTTTCCTCTCTTCCTTCCTTCCTTACTTGCTTCTTTTCCTCTCTTCCTTCCTTCTTTACTTGCTTCTTTTCCTCTCTTCCTTCCTTCTTTGCTTGCTTCTTTTCCTCTCTTCCTTCCTTCTTTACTTGCTTCTTTTCCTCTCTTCCTCCCTTCTTGCTTGCTTCTTTTCCTCCTCTCTTCCTTCCTTCTTTACTTGCTTCTTTTCTCTCTTCCTTCCTTCCTTCCTTGCTTCTTTTCCTCTCTTCCTTCCTTCTTACTTGCTTCTTTCCTCTCTTACTTGCTTCTTTTCCTCTCTTCCTTCCTTCCTCTTCCTTGCTTCTTTTCTCTTCCTCCCTTCTTTACTTCTTGCTTTTCCTTCCTTCCTTCTTTACTTGCTTCTTTTCCTCTCTTCCTTCCTTGCTTCTTTTCCTCTCTTCCTTCCTTCTTTACTTGCTTCTTTTCCTCTCTTCCTTCCTTCTTTACTTGCTTCTTTTCTCTCTTCCTTCCTTCTTTACTTGCTTCTTTTCCTCTTTTCCTTCCTTCTTTCCTTGCTTCTTTTCCTCTCTTCCTTCCTTCCTTCCTTGCTTCTTTTTCTTCCTCCTTTCTCATTTGCTTTTTTTCTCTCTTCCTCCCTTCTTTACTTGCTTCTTTTCCTCTCTTCCTTCCTTCTTTACTTGCTTCTTTTCTCTCTTCCTTCCTTCTTTACTTGCTTCTTTTCCCTTCCTCCTTCTTTGCTTGCTTCTTTTCTCTCTTCCTTCCTTCTTTACTTGCTTCTTTTCCTCTCTTCCTTCCTTCCTTTACTTGCTTCTTTTCCTCTCTTCCTTCCTTTCTTCTTTACTTGCTTCTTTTCCTCTCTTCCTTCCTTCTTTACTGTTTCTTTTCCTCTTCCTTCCTTCCTCCCTTGCTTCTTTTCCTCTCTTCCTTCCTTCTTTACTTGCTTCTTTTCCTCTCTTCCTTCCGTCTTTACTTGCTTCTTTTCCTCTTTCCTTCCTTTACTTGCTTCTTTTCCTCTCTTCCTTCCTTCTTTCCTTGCTTCTTTTCCTCTCTTCCTTCCTTCTTTGCTTGCTTCTTTTCCTCTCTTCCTTCCTTCTCTTACTTGCTTCTTTTCCTCTTCCTTCTTTCTTTACTTGCTTCTTTTCCTCTCTTCCTTCCGTCTTTACTTGCTTCTTTTCCTTTCTTCCTTCCTTCTTTACTTGCTTCTTTTCCTCTCTTCCTCCTCTTCTTTGCTTGCTTCTTTTCCTCTCCTTCCTTCTTACTTGCTTCTTTTCCTCTCTTCCTTCCTTCTTTACTTGCTTCTTTTCCTCTCTTCCTTCCTTCTTTACTTGCTTCTTTTCCTCTCTTCCTTCCTTCTTTACTTGCTTCTTTTCCTCTCTTCCTTCCTTCCTTCCTTGCTTCTTTTTCCTCTCTTCCTTCCTTTACTTGCTTCTTTCCTTCCTTCCTTCCTTCCTTGCTTCTTTTCCTCTCTTCCTTCCTTCTTTACTTGCTTCTTTTCTCTCTTCCTTCCTTCCTTCCTTGCTTCTTTCCTCTCTTCCTTCCTTCTTTGCTTGCTTCTTTCCTCTCTTCCTTCCTTCTTTACTTGCTTCTTTTTCCTCTCTTCCTTCCTTCCTTGCTTTTCTCTTCCTCCCTCTTCTTTACTTGCTTTCTTTCTCCTTCCTCCCTTCTTTACTTCTGTTTTTTTCCTCTCTTCCTTCCTTCCTTCTTTACTTGCTTCTTTTCCTCTCTTCCTTCCTTCCTTCCTTGCTTCTTTTCCTCTCTTCCTTCCTTCCTCCCTTCCTTCTTTTTCTCTCTCTTCCTTCCTTTCTTTACTTGCTTCTTTCCTTCCTTCCTTTCCTTCCTTTTGCTTCTTTTCTCTTCCTTCCTCTCTTCTACTACTTTTTTCCTCTCTTCCTTCCTTCCTTCCTTGCTTCTTTTCTCTCTTCCTTCCTTCTTTACTTGCTTCTTTTCTCTCTTCCTTCCTTCTTTACTTGCTTCTTTCTCCTCTCTTCCTTCTTTCTTTACTTGCTTCTTTTCCTCTCTTCCTCTTCCTTCCTCCTTGCTTCTTTTCCTCTCTTCCTTCCTTCCTTCTTTACTTGCTTCTTTTCCTCTCTTCCTTCCTTCTTTACTTGCTTCTTTTCCTCTCTTCCTTCCTTCCTTCCTTGCTTCTTTTCTCTCTTCCTTCCTTCTTTACTTGCTTCTTTTCCTCTCTTCCTTCCTTCTTTACTTGCTTCTTTTCCTCTCTTCCTTCCTTCCTTCTTTACTTACTTCTTTTCTTCTCTTCCTTCCTTCTTTACTTGCTTCTTTTCCTCTCTTCCTTCCTTCCTTCTTTACTTGCTTCTTTTCCTCTCTTCCTTCCTTCCTTCTTTCCTTGCTTCTTTTCCTCTCTTCCTTCCTTCCTTCTTTACTTGCTTCTTTTCCTCTCTTCCTTCCTTCCTTCTTTACTTGCTTCTTTTCCTCTCTTCCTTCCTTCCTTCTTTACTTCCTTCTTTTCTTCTCTTCCTTCCTTCTTTACTTGCTTCTTTTCTCTCTTCCTTCCTCCTTTACTTGCTTCTTTTCCTCTCTTCCTTCCTTCCTTCCTTGCTTCTTTTCTCTCTTCCTTCCTTCTTTACTTGCTTCTTTTCTCTCTTCCTTCCTTCTTTGCTTGCTTCTTTTCCTCTCTTCCTTCCTTCCTTCCTTTTTACTTGCTTCTTTTCCTCTCTTCCTTCCTTCTTTACTTGCTTCTTTTCCTCTCTTCCTTCCTTCCTTCTTTACTTGCTTCTTTTCCTCTCTTCCTTCCTTCCTTCTTTACTTGCTTCTTTTCCTCTCTTCCTTCCTTCCTTCTTTACTTGCTTCTTTTCTCTCTTCCTTCCTTCCTTCTTTACTTACTTCTTTTCTTCTCTTCCTTCCTTCTTTACTTGCTTCTTTCTCTCTCTTCCTCCCTTGCTTCTTTTCCTCTCTTCCTTCCTTCCTTCTTTCCTTGCTTCCTTCCCTCTCTTCCTTCCTTCCTTCCTTGCTTCTTTTCCTCTCTTCCTTCCTTCTTTACTTGCTTCTTTTCCTCTCTTCCTTCCTTCCTTCTCTTCTTTCCTTTTTTTCCTCTCTTCCTCCCTTCTTTACTTGCTTCTTTTCTCTCTTCCTTCCTCCTTTACTTGCTTCTTTTCCTTCCTTCCTTCCTTCCTTGCTTCTTTTCTTTCCTCCTTCCTTGCTTTTTTTCTCTCTTCATTGCTTCCTTCCTTGCTTCTTTGTTATTTATACTTTATTTTCATTCCCATTTCTTTCCCTTTTTTGAAGGGGGGGGGGGGATATGATTCTGTTATCCTAATTATTCATCTTCTTGCACTTGTTCTTTTTTTTCATTCCTCATACACTTTTCCTCATTATTCTTCTTCTTGCTCCTCTTCTTCTATTTGTTCTCCTGCTCTTCTTCTTGTTAATTTTCTTCTACTTCTGCTATTTCTCCTCTATTTCCTTCTCTTCCTCTTCCTTCTTTCCTCTCTCTTTCTTCATTTCCTCCCACTTTTTTTCTTTTCCTGCTCTTATTCCTTCCTTGCTTGCTTCTTTTTTCTCTTCCTTCCCTCCTTCCTTGCTTCTTTTCCTCTCTTTCTTCCTTCCTTGCTTCTTTTCTCTCTTCCTTCCTTGTTTTTTGTTTTTTTTCCTCTCTTCTTTCCCTTCTCCTCTTTTCTGCCTCTCTCCCTTCTTTCTCTCCTTCTCCTCTTATATTTCTAATTCCAAGCTTATCTTCCTTCGCTATTTTTACTCCATTCTCTCTCTCTCTCTCTCTCTCTCTCTCTCTCTCTCTCTCTCTCTCTCTCTCTCTCTCTCTCTCTCTCTCTCTCCCCCTTTCTCTCTCTCTCTCTCTCTCTCTCTCTCTCTCTCTCTCTCTCTCCCTTTCTCTCTCTCTCTCTCTCTCTCTCTCTCTCTCTCTCTCTCTCTCTCTCTCTCTCTCTCTCTCTCTCTATATATATATATATATATATATATATATGTATATATATATATATATATATATATATATATATATATATATATATACATATATATATATATATATATATATATATATATATATATATATATATATATATATATATATATATGTATGTATGTATATCCTTCTCCTGTCCCCTCCCTTTTCCATCTATTTTTATTTTTTTATGTTTTGTTATTT
>BOPN01000682.1:99755-109755 GCA_017312705.2 Penaeus japonicus | reverse complement strand
CATTGTCATTATCATAATAGTTTATCATTCATGTTATCATTATTAGTATCGTCATTAATGATAATCATAATAATAATGATAATAGTAGTAGTAGTAGTAAGAGTAATAATAGTAATGATGACAATGATAACAACAAGAACAATAATAATGAAGGTAATATTACCAATAATAACTACTATATGATAATGATGATACTAGTAGTAGTAGCAGTGAAAACAGTAGTGGTAGTACCAGTAGTGATATAAGTGTAATAATAGTGATGGTGACAATAAGAACAATATTAATGATAATGTTATCAATAGTGACTATAACTACTTTTTATTGTAATGATAATTATTATTATTATTATCATAGTGATGATGATGATGATAATAATAATAATAATAATAACAATAATAATGATAATAATAATAACAATAATGATGATAATAACTGTTGGCACTGTTATTAATACTATCATAATTACTATCATCATTATTACCATCATTACTATTGTTGTTGCTATCATCATCTTTATCCTCATTATCATTAATAGCATCGTCACTATTATCATTATTAATATCATAACTATTACTATTGATATTACATCGCCATATTCATCATAATAAATATTATCCTCATTATTATGATTACTATTATTATTATTTTCATTATCATTATCAGTATTATTATCACCATCATTACTGTGTCACCATTACTAAAAATACCATCATTGCTATCAACAGTATTACCAGTATCATTGCCATCATTATTAATTTATCAGTATCATTACCATTATTTTTTTCATTGTTATAATCATCCTCATTACCACTATCATTACCATCATCATAGACATTATCATAATTATCATTGCTACTATTATAATCATCATTATTGATAACACTATTTATATTATCATCCTTATCAACAATAATATATTTATTATCATTATCATTACAATTACTAATATTATCATTATCATCATAATAATTATAATTATTATCATTAGTGTATCATTATCATTAGCACTAGCATTAATACTGCTAATTATATTATATCCTTATTATACTGTCACTATCACCATTGCTATAAAATCATTAAAATTATTAATGGTTATAATGATAAGGATAAGGATAGGGATGAGAATAATGATGATGATAATGACGATGATGATGATGATGATGAGGAGGAGGAGGAGGAGGAGGAGTAGCAAGAGGAGCAAGATGATGATGATGATGATGATGATGAAGATGAAGATGATGATGAAGATGATGATGAAGATGAAGATTAAGATGAAGAGAAGATGAAGATGAAGATGTAGATGATGATGATGGTGATGAGAATGATGATGATGTGATGAGGATGAGAAGGAGAAGGAGGATCATGATCATTATAACAGTGACACTTATTATAACTCTGATCATCTTATAATCACAATATAATAACTATCATAAAAATAATGACATGAAGAACAACAATCACAATATAAACATTATCAGTGGCACAGAATGACAACAGTAATAACATAATTGTGATAATAACAATTATAACGAAGTAATGTCCATGAGAATACCAATACTGAATATAATTGTCATTAACGAATAACAATATCAGCTACTAAAACAAAATACCTCTAGCACTGGTTTGATATTTACACAGCCAATGAACAACAATTAACACTAAAGAGATCATTCACGACAAAGAGAAATGCTTTCACATTTATTTTAGTTTACCATAAAATGTTCCTTTTTTCTCTCTCGTCACATATTGAAACCGCGAAATTTATCGACTAATTCTTGATTGCTTTGTGGAATTGGTCTTGTCTCAAACATTCATTCGATTATTCACTCAACTTACGTTATATGTACTGTGAAAAAATGGCATCAAGAAAGATCAAAAATGAAAAATTTGGACAAAAATACACATTTGTCACTTCAAGAAGGATCGAGAAGCTTCCCGTCGTCTGTCACGCGGGGGAGACAAGAGAACATCGCAAAAGTACGATCGAATCCTTTATATATCTATACTCTTGAAGTGAAAAACGCACATAAACCACCAACAAAATAGACAAGACACATCCCCAAACCACCTTAAAACATCCCCAAACCCTCAAAACACAGATCCCCTTCCATATCACCCCATTAGAACCTTAAAAAAAACCCTCGACCGTCGACCATAACCACGTACAAACACACCCGGCCCCAAGAGAATCGAATCCCCCCCTAAGGCTCCCCGATCCTTTCTCCGTCGCATTGTTGTTTACATGAGTCACACCGGCGGCCGCGAGGTGTGAGAGAGGAACACGAGAGAGAGAGACGGAGACACACTTCCTTGCCGATTCCCTCAGATAATTAACTAGCACAATGACGGCCGACTCCGTACTTAGCATCCAGGGGAAGAGGTCTTCGGGCACTTCCGTCAGGACCGAGAATGGTAAGTATTTTTGGGAGAATGGCTTCGTTTTTAGAGGGATAGAGATGGATGGATGGATGTCTCGGGTAGTACCTGTGTGGGAATATACAATTGATTTTTTTTTATTTTTTTTATCACCTGTATCGGTATTAGGTCATTATTAATCGGATGGATATACTCTGTTAGTGGCAAGAGGTGATTTCAGATCTTTATAAGAAAGTGCAAGACCACAGATAAAGTTAGAATAGAAAACAAAGGAAGAACAGCGAACACGAGGCAGATCCACCCATTTTTGAACACATGAAACACATGCTCTTATTTTTTCCCTTTTTTAGCTTTAATTCCCATTATTTCAAAGGGAATGGGAGATTTCTTGATTGATTATAGATCGAAGAACGTTCTGAAGTATTATCATAACATGGTTGTAGTTATCGAATATATATATATATCTATTTTTAAATTACACGGGAAGAAATCCCATTAGGTGATTTTTTTTTCTTTTTTTAGTTTTTTTTTTCAGTGTGGGAACTTTATATTTTGTTAAGGATTTTGTTTGTTCAATGGAAAACCACTGAAAATATACTATGACCTGTGATGGATGGCCTACAATCTGAAGTCTAACATGATAGTAATAGGTGTTAAACGATTGTTAGAACTTCAGAGGGTTTGTGCTCTGGTAAAGACCAATAAACTTTTGCCCTATATATGATGACAAAATAGAGCTTGGCATTTTTCTTGTTCAGTGACAAATAGTTGACAGAATGTAACTTGGCAAAGGTTTGTTGTGCTTAGCTCGAGCCCCGACAGGAGTGGAGGTTATGGAAATCGTTAAAAGTCCCGGAGTGGATACTATGGTGTTTTCCAAGCATCTATCTCTGAAGGTTCAATGATTCCTGAAGTGAGGGCCACACAGAAGTAGAGAAAAACTGAGGTTGATAAAAATTGAGTTTCCTCATGAAACAACACAATTAAATGCTTAGAAGTGATGCAGAAAGTAATGATAAGGGCACTATTGCTTCAAATTTACGCCTTTGACAATTTCTGGGCTCTGGAAATAACCAGCAAACCACCACCACAGAGCTTACAGACATCCCTTGTAATTTATAGTCTAAAGGGTTGAAAGCTCTATATTGCTAGAGTATACATCATGGATATTAGTTAATTAGTAGGCCTATCCTTGACTCTTTACCTTAGCATAGAAAGTATGACTCCTGCACACCCAAGATCTCTTATGTAATTGTTCATTGCACAGTTGTTTTTTGATATGCAATCATTAATTGAAAAGGCTGTGTTTGGCAGGTGAGAGTATGACATTGTGTGGAAACAGAAATAAAACGGTAATTACAAGCAACAAAATGTTCTTGACATTAGCAATGTTCTTCACAAGACATAAGGTAAATCGTAGAAGTTCTAATTTACTGAAGGAATTTACATAACTACACACATGTTAACTATTCCAATCTGTGCACCTTTCTTTCATTTTCACCTTTGTCTTTTCTCTTTTTGCAGTTATTGCTGCCAGCTCCGTGGCCAACATCGTTAAGAGCTCCCTGGGTCCCGTGGGGCTTGACAAAATGATTGTTGATGATGTTGGAGTAAGTATATTACCATTAATCTTTGTTTTGAATGTTCAGTACCATAGAAGTTCATACGTCATCATTCCCATTACTTTTATTTAATATGCAACATCTCTCCCTTTCCAATTTGTCCCAACAATTCCTTCACATCTTTCTTTCCACCAGGACGTCACAGTGACCAACGACGGAGCCACGATCCTCAAGCTGCTGGAGGTTGAGCACCCGGCAGCCCGTGTCTTGGTTGAGTTGGCACAGCTGCAGGACGAGGAGGTGGGCCAGAGTATTTTCTTCTTCCTCTCTCTATCAAACTGTCAATATATATGTTTATTAATCATTCTATAAAGAAAATAGATTAATTATAAATGTGTAAATAGAAGAATACTCCCCATTTTTATATTAGGATTTTTAGTTCAGTTTTATCAGGCCAATTAATTATAGTATGATAGTATGCTCTTAAGTCAGTTTATTTTAGCTTTATTTTCAGTTAGTCGATGTGTTTGTCATTTACAAGTATTTGGTTTCAACCTTATTTTATTGAGTGCCAAAATGATAACATTATTATTTGCTAAGTATAAGTGAGCCTCAGTATTCTAACAAGCCTATGACTAGATAGATGCTAGAGTATTAGATTTTTGAAACCACTAAAGGTTTTAAAAGAAGGGGGGAAAAAAGCAGCAGCAACAAAATAATGTAGACTGTTTACCAGCTGGTCTGTTAGGAATCATGTTAGCGATAGTGTGCAACTAAAGAAATGTAGGAAGAACTATTGTTTGTCAGCTGGTAGAAAATTGGACAATATTGGGTAGTGTTTGTGTCACATCTGGCCAAATTCAAGTCAGATCAGTTCACTGAAAGCTTGTTTCTTCTATGTATAGGAACACATATACCCCAATTTTACCTTTTTAATCAATTTTTGGGTTTTACTGTTCAACAGTAACCTCTGTTAAATCTCAAATTGATAATATTCCATCTTTTACCAATAGCTTCACATTTGCTTTCTGTACAAAGTCATGTTACATTCTAGAAGCTTGCCTTACAAGTTAGCCATGAAGACCACATTTTATTAGAAAATTACCCCCTAATTTATTTCAAGATCATAATCCCTCTCCCTTTCCTCCTCATCTCGCCAGGTTGGAGACGGCACAACTAGCGTGGTGATCATTGCTGCCGAACTCCTGAAATCTGCCGATGAGCTGGTGAAACAAAAGATCCACCCAACATCAATCATCGCAGGCTATAAGCTGGCTTGCAAGTGAGTTTTATGGATGGTATTATGGTGATTAGCATTGTATTTGAGTTGGTATGGCAATTACAAATGCTAGTTGAAATGGGAAATAGTTTTGCAATAAGTATATTAGCTTAACCCATTTGCGCCGGTTGACATGCTGACACGTTTTGTGATTTTTGCGTCAGACGCCAGGGACGAGATATGAGGGCAAGGCCGGCGCTCGGGGTGACCGAGCGGGCAGCCCAGGCTCGTGGCTTGTGCGTCCGAGAATCTTGAGGCGTTAGGCTTATGCGTTTAAAAACCCCGGTATTGCGACTGTGCAAAGCCGGAACCGCCCCGGCGTGAATGGGTTAAATGGTGTCAATATGGTTATTGCATATTCTGCTCAAGAATTGGAAAGGTATTGCAATTAGCCTTCTTTGCACGCATAACAGGAACACCAAGTTGTAAGCAACTTGTGGGGGGATGTAAAACATTTGTTAATGGTCTTCCTAATCATTGTCCAATCTACTATAAGTTTCCCTCTAAACCCCATCATGTTTTAACTGTGGACAGAAAATGCCGAGTTGAGTTGTCAGTCAACAATTTCTCACACATAACGGCATTCACATGTGAGATATTACCCAGCAGCTGGGAGGTAGTGATGGTGGGTCTTGGAAAGCTTTATAATATTTCATATGTGTGAGGGTTAAGATATACAAGGTATAATTTGAAATGTTATTAATTATGCCACTTAGGATAAAGGGTATGGGAATTGAGGGACTGTGTGTTATGTATTAAGTTTTTTTTTTTACAAAGTCGAAGGATGTACGTTGATCTGAAATGATGATGATGGTTGAAGGGTATATAAGAATAGTTTGGTGGTTAGATTATTGATATGTGAGATTATTTAAGAAAAGGAAATAGTCAAGATGTAATGTTTGGTAAGAATAATTTTATTTTTTGTTTTATTATTTTTTGTTAAGTTCTCCTTCATGTATTTCTTTTATTTGTTCTCAGGGAGGCTTGCCGATACATCCAGAACAATCTCACCATAAACACAGATGACATTGGTCGTGAGTGCATCGTTGCTGCTGCCAGAACTTCTATGTCTTCTAAGGTGCAGTTTTGAAAATGTTGCACTCATTTAAGCAATCTGCTGATAAACACTTAGCTTTAAATAGTCATTGGATATTTTTACTTATGTTCATTTTTATTTTTTTATTTATTTATTTTTTTTTTCTCCATAAATTTTCATAAAATGTAAGTAATTGTGTTTATATATAGATACATGTTCATATATATAGATATAAGTTACGTATAGATATTGAAGACATCTTTTGCCACTCCACCACCGATTGATTCCGACTCTCCTCAAGAAACCATCCCGATACCTCACGTCCATCCTCCTCCACACACAGGTGATCTCCATCGACAGTGACTTCTTCGCCAACATGGTGGTCGATGCGGCCATGGCGGTGCGCACAGCTGACGGCAAGGGTGGCCACAAGTACCCCATCAAGGCCATCAATGTACTCAAAGCTCATGGCCGCTCAGCAAGGGAGTCTGTCATCATCAATGGCTATGCACTCAATTGCACCATTGCATCTCATGGTAAGTACGCTTTTCATTGTAGAAGTGAAAATAACTTAGAAATGTAAGGTAATGTAGACGTTGTGGAAAGTATACTGTATACTTAGTATATTTGGAAGTTTGAAATTCTTGTCTGCTCCCCTCAAATGCTGGTAAATTTGTTAGTATGTTCAAGTGCTTCACTTTTATCTTTCATTCTTTTTTGTAGTACGATAACATCATCTATTTTCAAAGAATATATATTCATTCACGCTTTCATACCCAATCTTATTTGTTTATATATTATTACATGTGTTTAGTTAACAATGCAGCTCCTCTCTCTTCCCCCCCATAGCCATGAAGAAAAAGATCATGGGAGCAAAGGTCGCCTGCCTCGACTTCTCCCTCCAGAAGGAAAAACTGAAGCTCGGCATCCAGGTCCTCGTCAACGACCCAGCCAAGCTCGAGTCCATCAGACAGAGAGAGTCCGACATCACTAAGGTAAGAGGAGGTTGTTTTGTGGAATTGGGTTAGACTAGAAAATTTGATATGACCCATTACAGTTGTGAAATGTTAATGAAAACAGATGAGGAGTAATTGTTATCCTTTAGTGGGATACGATAGGAAGTGGGAGCTTGTGCTCTCTCTGTCTTACTTTTTGGACAAGAAAAAGAAAGATATCCAAGGGACAAGAATGCTCCTTGTCATTTTAAATTCAACAACAGTTGTTTTTCTTTTTTTGGTTTCTTTTCCCGTTTGTTAGTATTTCTTGCTTTTCTTTTATAGATTCAGTCTTTGCCCATAGTTTTTTCTTTATTATTAAATTATTATTATTGTTGTTATTAATGACATAACTATAACCACAGGAGAGAATCGAGAAGATCCTGAAGACTGGTGCCAATGTCATTCTCACCACTGGCGGTATTGATGACCTTTGCCTCAAGTATTTTGTTGAAGCAGGAGCCATGGCTGTCAGGCGTTGCAAGAAGTCAGATCTTAAGGTAAGATATTAACCCATTGGCACCAGGTGATACTTACACACTACATGCACTTTTTGTCTAGCCAACAGGAGTGGCATGATGCAAATATAAGCCCCTGCATGAATGGGCCAAATGTATAGGACCTCTGATAACTTCTTTGTCATACAGGCACATTTTTCTCTCGTTTACATTCTGTGATTGTATATATGCTGTGGTATCTGGAGGCTCTCTTGTTAGTATTAGATTGAAAATATAGCATAGAATATTAAGAAAAAAAATTGTTGACACCATGCAATACCTCTGATCAGTCGTGAATTTCCTTTCTTCACCATTATATAAATTTAGTATTGAGAATATACATCATTCTTACTATTCAGGAAACCGAGAACTCCCTTATGTCTCATCATCATGAGAGCCTACACAACGTAATACACAACTTGCACGATTGACGCCACTTGATGCATTGGTGATTAATCGTGAACTTGTTTTCCTCTCGTCATTGTCATCATCGCTGTGCAGAGAATAGCCAAGGCGACTGGAGCCACTTTCCTCACTACCCTGTGCAACTTGGAAGGAGAGGAGACCTTCGACCCGAGCTATCTTGGCGAGGCTGCAGAGGTCTCTCAGGAGCGCATCTGTGATGATGAGCTCATCCTTATCAAGGGGTAAGAAAAATAGAGATTTTGTGTGTGTGTGTGTGGGAATGTCTGCATTTTTCTTCATCCATATGAGTAACTGGTTTTAACCCATTAGCAGCAGATGGCATGATTTGGTGCAAAGGCAAAGTTGGTGATAGACGCGGATGGCACCATGCCAGACATGTAATTCAGCTATCCTACTGCACAGACCTTTTTTTAATACCGCGACCAATGGGTTAAGGAAAATTGTTAAATCAAAGTTCATTGGCAATTTTTTATTTTAACACTTTAATTAATTAAGCCAGTTATCAATTTGTATACTAATATAGGGAAATTTTGATGTAGCAATGAGCACAAGTGTATAAGTTGAAGTTTGTTGAGTTTGATCCCTCTTGTTCAACTGGTTTTCAGTGTGCGATCCTTTTTTTCGGTCCTAGAGCAGCACAAAATAGCAGTGGATAGATAATTGACATCTCACAGCTGTCTAAAACTATGCACTTGATCCAGAGACTAATCTCCTTTGTTTTCTTTCCTCACAGCCCCTCGGCCCGCTCTGCCAGCTCCCTCATCCTGCGTGGTCCCAACGACTTCTACTGCGATGAGATGGAGCGCTCCGTCCACGATGCCCTGTGTGTGGTTAAGAGGGTCCTGGAGAGCAGTTCAATCGTGTGTGGTGGTGGTGCTGTTGAGGCTGCCTTGTCTGTTTACCTTGAGAGCTTTGCGACAAGTTTGGTAAGTAACCACTTTTCTTTAAATGACATATCAAATATCCTTTTTAATTTGATTTCTTTACTTAAGTGATAATGAAATACATAATTTGTTTTACATAATTTTATGATGCATAATATAGAAACTACTTGGAATACACCATAATGTTAAGAGAAGGAATTACATTTTTGCATTGCCTTTGCTATGTATGTGCCTCCATTGCTCTTGAAAAGTTTATGATTACCTCACTTAGGGTAATTTAACTCTGTTCCCTGACCTCTGCCATAACCAGTCTTCTCCCCTACATTCCATTTCTTGTTCCATTCCCCCTTCCTCTTCCCTCTTTCCTCCTTTCTTCATTCCTTCTCATTCCGCTTTCCTTAATCCCTTCATCCCCTTCCCTGTTCACGATTCCCTTGCTCATCCCCTCTTCCTTCCACAGAGCTCCCGGGAACAGCTGGCTATTGGTGCCTTTGCACAGTCCCTCCTCGTCATTCCCAACACCCTAAGTGTGAATGCTGCCAAGGACGCCACAGATCTGGTGCCCAAGCTGCGTGCCTACCACCACTCGTCACAGGTCAAGACAGAGCACTCGCAACTCAAGAACTATGGCTTGGATCTCCTCGAAGGTAAGGGGTATTAGCTGAGAATGGTCTCTTTTATGTATGCTTTTTCTAAAAGCAAGATGGAAAAAATGACACCACAGAAAGAAGGCCACATCATGACACACACACATTTGCATGTGCAATGGCTCACCTGTATTTTTTCTCTCTCTCTCTTTCTTCTTCTCTACCACAGCAGTTGATCTTCAGGCTTTCTTTTCCCTATATAATCTCTTCAGAATTTCATCCAAAAATAACTTCTCTTTTCTCACCCATCAGGCCAAGTCCGTGACAACAGGAAAGCGGGCGTGTTCGAGCCAGCCCT
>BOPN01000682.1:75196-90196 GCA_017312705.2 Penaeus japonicus | reverse complement strand
TAGTCTGTGTTTCTGTGACAAAGTAGGCAAATGCTAATAAACGTACGTGTGTGTGGGTGTGTGGGTGTGTGTGTATGTGTGTATGTGTGTGTGTGTGTGTATGTGTGTATGTGTATGTGTATGTGTGTGTATATGTGTATGTGTATGTGTATGTGTATGGGTATGGGTGTGGGTGTGGGTGTGGGTGTGGGTGTGGGTGTGGGTGTGGGTGTGGGTGTGGGTATGGGTATGGGTATGGGTATGGGTATGGGTATGGGTATGGGTATGGGTATGGGTATGGGTATGGGTATGGGTGTGTGTGTGTGTGTGTGTGTGTGTGTGTGTGTGTGTGTGTGTGTGTGTGTGTGTGTGTATATATGTATATAAAAAAATAATATATATATATATATATATATATATATATATATATATATATATATATATATATATATATATATATATATATATATATATATATATATGTATAATAAATAAAAGTAAATTTTTTTTTTTGAAATATAATTGTATATATATATATATATATATATATATATATATATATATATATATATATATATATATATATTTATTTATATTTCAACTACTTTTTCCATTGCTTATCTTGTCTCTGACCACAAAAAAGTATTCCTCTTCATGTTGTGAAAATTATGCAAGTTTAAATTACAAGAAAGAAACAGCAGGCAGTGACAAAAGCAAAAAAAAGTCATGGAATGAGTGATGAATAGTGCATTCTGCAGATGTTGCATGTTTGTTTTTACGATATATCTATGTATATAAGTTTTTTGGCTTTGATTTTTAAATCACCAGTGGGTATCTTAGTAGCAAAGGTTTATAAATCCATGAGGATTGTTATTGGACGAATAACAGTTACTGGTAAATGTTACTTGTCATCATTATTATAATCATTATGATAATACTTTTCAGGTTACGTAATCCAATTTATGTACCATTGGCATCTTCCTTTATTCCTGATAACAGTGACTGCCAGTATGCTTTAGTATTCTGGACACTAATGAATAGCTTTATCAAAAATCAATTTAGAAGTTAGTCCTGTGCATCAGTATAAATACTTACTTATTTTATAGAAAATAGGTCCTTTCTAATTGTATCATAAGGTCTTCTTTAGGAACCAATGGTCAAATGTTGAGAAATTATTTTTTAGCATGACCTTTGGCCCTTGTTTGTAGTGTTGGAAGAAAATATTGATGTCCTTAAGTGGAGCTAATTTCCTGTAAAAGTTAATATTGTGCCAATGTTTTTTTAATATTTAATTAGTAATTTCTCATTGAAATGCTTATGATCTTTCATATTTAAGGAGAATATGTATTCCACAAAATCTAGCATTTACAAAAGAAAATATTCATGTAAAATTCTGGGAAACAGATAGGAAGAGCTCATAGGAAGTCAGACATTTGAAGGAAGGGAAATTCCACAAACTGCTTATAGTAGAAGCTTATTTTGGTACAGATTTTCATCCTGTTTGCTATTTTATTTCATAGAGTTTCAGAGCAGTGTGCACCGATACTTGTTACTTAAAATGAGATGATTAATAGCAAATTGTTTTAGATTTTCATATTTCATCTTGAGAAGGGAAAATTAAAAGGAGGACAGTTTATTCTTGTTTTTTTTTTTTTTTTCCTCCTTTCCCATTTTTTCTATTAAAGGTCAAGTGTCCTAAGTTTAACAAGTTCAACCTTTGGAAAGATTTAGAAGTATGAAAGTTGAAATTCTCTTTCTTCGTTTGTGTACTCTCCTGGTTATTTTTTGTTATGATCATTCTTGTATTATATTATGTGTAATACCATTTTATTTTGATATATTTTTTCAGTTAAACGATATGCGCTTAATTATGAAAGGTATAAACTCATTTTACCATTATTTTTTGCCTTTGTTTATTACAGGTTTTTGAGCGTTCCATAATTTTCTTATCCAATAGACAAACATTACACAGGCGAGCCAGGTTCATGTATTTGCAAGTGATTTTCCTTTTTTTTTTTTTTTTTTTTTTTTTTTTTTTTTTTTTTTTTTTTTTTTTTTTTCTTTTTTTTTAATTTAAAAAAACCCTTTGTTTTATATTAATATCACACATGTATTAATTATCATGTATGGTAATTTTCCCCTGACTGAAGAATCAAGAGTGCAATTGATAATACAAAGCTACAGTAATGACTTGCACATGAATTCAGATTTTCAGAATATATCTCAGGGAATATCATAAAGCAAGATGTGTTCTGCATGTCCCTCTCTGTCTGCTTACAATTCAATTCAGACTTGGACACAATACGGATATCTATAGATTTTTTTTTTTTTTTTAATAATTCTTTTGTCAGTGTTAACATAATACCTAAGTAATTAAATCCCAACCTGTTGAAATCAAAGTATCCAGTCACTATCTATGGCCAGTGTAACTAGATTTAGACATTTACTTTCAATGTGTTATGTTATTGAAAATATTCTTTTGATGTCAAACATAGCAATTGCTTTCAGTATAAGGAATTAAAGTATGTTCCAGAGTTTATAACTATTTCTTTATTTTACCAGGCAAGGGGGTTGTCTATCACTATGATCCAGTAGGCCATATGGAAAAGCTGACTTTCAGTGCTACCCAGGAGCCTTCTGTGTCACTCATCCAGCCATTCCTTGACAATCAAGTTGGTGCATTTAACATGCAAGGTGTAGATCCTCCAAAAATGACCAAGGTAAGGCATAGTTGAAAAGTATGGGCTAAGTATGTAACTGTGAATGGGATTTTCACCATGGAGATTTTAATGTGCACAAGCACCACATGTATATATGTGAAATAAGATTTTTTACAAAGATATTGAAGAGACATTATACAAGCCATGCAACAAAATTCAAGATCTAGTCATTGGTTACATACATAAAGTGAAAATAATAACTAGTGTTGTCATGAGACAACATGCAAAAGTTTTTACTTAATTTTCAGGAAAAGAGATGAAATGAGTTGTACCCTTTCTTTAATTTGCATTCTATTAAATGAGCTTTAATTATGATATAAACCTTTTCAGGAACTTGCTCGCCAGCTGATTCACGACTCCTTTGTGTCTGCTGCTGAGCGTGACATTAATACAGGCGATGGCATCATCATTTTCACCATAACTAAGGATGGAACTTCAGAAGAGAAGATTAAGTTGCGCATGGATTAGATGTGTGGAATCACGTTAATTTCTGAAGAAACATTACATTGCACTTGAATTATTTGTATGGAATCCCATTATTTTCCAGAGCAGTTCTCATTTATCAGCTGAATGCAGTGTCTATATATTATTCCTGTCATCTGAAGAGAAGCAACCCCCCCTTTCACTCTCCCTCCTTCCCTCCAGTGATAGAAAACTTGGGTTAATTAATGGATTAGATTTTGTGAATTGTAAGAAGGATATGAACAACAATTGCATTATCAATGAATAACTGCTATGTGTTTTGTGAACTATTTTTCTTAACTCATTGTGGACGGGTGTCATGACATACATGGTGCAGGAGCCTGAAGATGGGCGTCATGACATATATGACATTCGGGGATTTTGGATCACTGTGTTACTTTATTGTGCTATGAGTAAGGAGTGACTAATGATGACAATTGCAGTCATAATTACTATAATTACTGTAATATTTAAAAAATCTAACATCCAAAACCTAGATGGCACTACTTTCTTCTAGCACCAGCAGGCAAGAGAGTGTTGAATGACACCCATCCACATTCTTTAGCAAGTACTATCCATAAAACAGCAGTACTTCTATCACGCTGGTGAAGAAAATAATAAGCTGATATGTATCCTATACTATAATTTTAGTCAACTGCAGCATTGATAGAGCTTGTTATAAGTCTCTAAATACAATAAAGCACACAAAAAACATAACATAAAAATAGCTCTAGTTTTATAACGAGTGACTGAAAGAGAGTGGGAAAAGTCAAAGTATATTGTATGAAGCTGCCTTGCTCTGAAGTAAAACCCATCCTGGAGACTGGGTAAGCGAATCTATCCCCCATCCACAATGGGTTAACCCGTTGCCGACGGGGGATAGATTTGCTTACACTGTCTCCAGGATGAGTTTTATTTCTAAGCAAGGCAGCTTCTGCAACATATTTTGATTTTTCCCACTCCCTGTTAGTCCCTCATTGAAGAGCTAGAGCCATTTTTGTATTTTGTTTTTTTGTGTGTTTTAGTGTTTTTAGAAATTTATATTTGTCATATCGCAGGCTCCATCAATTCTGCAGTTGACTAAAATTGTAGTTCAGGGTCCATGTCAACTCATTTATTTTCTTTATACTCGATGTGATAAAAGTATTGCTGTTTTAGGGGAGGGCAAAAAGCAACTTTATTTTTTCGCATTTGTGTGCTGTCACGAATGAACATGAAACTTATAACCATCCAAAATGAAGAAGTAGGGAAAAGGAAGGAAATTTGTGCTTTTGACAGTGAGTGCCACAATAAAAGGCATCCATACTGGCACAAGGGCACATTGTATGCATTGGGCATGGTGTGAGTCACCTTCCTCCTGTCGTTCTGCCTGCACATCTTTCATCTGCGGTACTTTAGAGCAAGAGGTCGGGAACTTGCTATGTGCCATCACTCTATAGAGATAGTGCTTGATAGAGACTGTAGATGAGTGCCATTCAAGGCTCTCTCCTGCTTTTGCTAGGGGAAAGTGGTGCCATCTAGGTTTTGTAAGTGAGTTGAAAACCATTTTGCTTAGTTTTACGGCAGTTATAATAATGATGACTGCAATTGTCAACATCACTCATTCATTACTTATAGTACAATAAAATAACATAGTGATCCAAAATCCCCAAACGCCATAATGCCCATTGTCAGGCAAGAGGTCCTGTGTCATGTATGACGAAAAAACACGTCATCCGTCATTAACGGGTTAAGTGAAAGAGTGATGCATAATTACAAACAGCTGTTGCAAGATATAGAAATTGTAAATGTAAACAAAAGGTACCTTTATTATTAATGTATGAGCTCATAATAACCACACCAAAGAGAAGAAAAGGAATGTAAAGAAAAGAAAAGAATGAAGGAATACAGCAGAAATTTTACTATGGGATAGATATACCTTGTACATGAATATGAAACCATAAACTCTATATTTTGTAGAATTATTCTATAGGAATTTTAGAACTGGTACTGGAGAGAGTGACTTTTTTCATATGCTTCACATTTACCCTGCACTTGGTTCAAGTAAGAGAGCAAACATAGATTGAAAATTTACATTTTTGTTATTATTAATCATGCCACATTGCTTGATATCAAGGGAAATATGGTAACTCTTTAACCCACACAGGACGGGTGGTACAGCATGTGTACCGCGCATTCAAAAGCCCAGTTGCCGGGCGGCACAGTATTGTGCCGGCCATTCAATTGATTTAGGGGCTGTTGCTAAATTTGATTGACCAAAGAAAACATAATTATCATTCTAAGATTCTGTACTGTAACATGGGTTTACTTCTTCCCAAGGGTGATTCCTTCATGCATATGACCAGGTAACTGGTGTAAGTTTTAGTGTTGTTATTTAAATTCTTAAATTCAATAAAGTGGATCACAAGTCATGAAATTACAACAAGAATTCTCCGGATATTTTAGTCTTTAATCTTCTTTTTTTTTTTTTTTTTCTCTCCAAATAATGTATTCTTGCACTGCAATATTTGCAAATAGATGTGAGTAGAGAAGGTAGCACATGCTACAAATAACAAGAAATATATGAATTCTCATCATGAGGTAATTCTTGGCTCAAGTTAGCTGAGTCATTCAAGTTTTGTATCATTCTAAGAACACCTGGAAACATGCCACTGATTCTAGTATTGTCAGATTATTCTACCCTCATTCTGCCCTCCCTTTAAATTCCACTTGGTTCAATATACATATAGTAAAACAGAATCTGAGTCTGTGTGTGTGTGAGCATATGTGCCTGTGTGTGTGTGCCTAATCCCTTTGCTTTTACATACAGTGTCCAGGACATAACATAATGTAATTGTGGGATTCTTTGATTCAGTCTAGTGAGAGCTCTGAGTTTTGAATTATGAGGTTATTTGTGTCTAGTATTTAATTTAGAATGAGATTTAATCACTAATGATTTTAATTTTACTGGAAAATGTGGCCAATTCTTTTATATATTTGTTAACCCCTTCACTACGGGCAGTAGAAAACGCCCTCCACTCCACATCTGAGCTTCTGGTGGGCACCAAATTTTAAACGTCGCTATTGAATATGACAACTTTTAAGCCAAAACCTCAACAAAATCATCATGTGTTATATATCAAAATATGCATAGTTAACCTCTTCCCCCATGTGCATGTGACAAGTTATTTACATGGGTTGGGAGGAAGATGGAAAGAGTGACCTTGGTGGGAGGCCTCACTCAGATGACCAAAGAAAACGATTGAAATAGTATGGTAAACTAATCATAATAAGTTTTATATTTTTACATAATGTTCCATAAATAAATAAGGGCCCATCGGTGCCTCCCCTGGTATAAGCGAATCCCACTCTTATGTAATAATAATGAAAGTTAAGTAATCTGTCGTATCATATCCGACCTCCATTCTGAAAGATCTCGTACAGTATCCGGAAGAAAGAAAACTCAGTTCCACCAGAACTCACCCATGACGCAGTATGCACATCCTCGGGTTTTTCATGAGTGCTGCGAGGACGCAGTATACGTGTCCTCGTCTCGAAGGGGTTAATGGAACACTACAAATCATGACATCTCAAATCCACTGAGGTTTCCTCACCTCATTGAATGTAAAAAAAAGCATCTTAGTGTTTTACATAGTCAGATGAATTCTTGGTGAATTCAAAATGATGGAACTTTTTTCTGTTGCTTGATCTGCTGTATTTTATATCATCTACATCCACATGTTGCAGTGTTTGTAATTTTCTTCATATCTGTTGATACTTAAAAAATCAACACAATTTATCCATTGATCCCTATATACCAATATTCAATATAAACTATATAACTAATTATCTTTGTGTTCCTTTGCAGGAGACAAAGTACTGGTCGCCATCAAGGGACAGAAAAAACGAGGCATTCTTGTTGGTTGCCACCAGAATCAGAAGCCTTTGATGCCCAAGTTTGACACTAATAACTTGGTTCTAGTTGAAGACAATGGCACTCCACTAGGAAACAGGATTCATGTCCCGATTCCAACAATGCTCCGCAAGAAGCTCACTGATATGTCTCGACCGAAGGGTGCCGACTATACAAAAATTCTCGCAATAGCTACTCGTTTTGTATGATTTGTGTGTATATCTTCTTGTATATTGAGTAAAATTCAGTTCATATAGTATTGTTTATTACAAAAATTCTCTATGTACATATATAATTTACATAAAATTACTTTACAACATATTGTCTCATTATACATTATTAATAATTCCTAATGATAATTATACAAAAAAACACTCAATCATGGTACATGAACTTTAGTTAATTTTGCATGGAAGGCAGGAAACAATGACTTTAAATAAACATTAAAAGTACAACCTAATTTCTATAAGAATAAAACAGCATAATCACATAATGGGGATTCTGAGAGGATTTAGAGGGCAGGGCTTTTGTGACTTCTGTCAAATTGTGTGTAAGTATTGTGCTTCTAGATTATCCTGTGTGCAAGGAATGGCCAGAGTTGCCTTCCACTGCCATTGTGGAATTCCAACTCAGGTCACCAAGATTACCAGCTGAGAATGTTACCACTGCATTGCACAAGACAATGAAAATTGTAGAATTCATCCATGTGCAGTACTTACAAGAAAGCTAAAGGCTCTTTTGTTGGTAATTACCACAGGATTTGAACCCGTATTAATGGACAAAAGTTTGGTAATTAATATTATCTTCCTTATTATCAGTCAAAATCATTAGTAAAATAGACTAGTTTAAAATGAGCATATGACAAAAGTCTTATTAACACTATTTAGAAAAAAGAAAATCACAGGTATTATCAAAATATATATATCTACAAAATGTTTGATGCTATAAAAACAAAAACAAAACAAGAACAACTACTAACCAGTACCCAATTTACAATCTACCTGCATGGAAATCCTCCCAAGTACCTCCATATTTATAACCACTAAATGCCTCATCAAAGAGTGGCTTACAGTTCACCTGACCATTCAATCTGGCACACAACAAAAACACCCCAGACATTTTGCGGTGCAGGGAGTAGGATTCCTCCGGGGGAGCACACATGCGGTGGGAGAGCATCACAGGGACGAGATGTTGTATTCTGTAGGTGGTGTCTTGCGCTCCAAAGTGGAATTTCCTGTCCTCTTGGAAAGCTTCACCTAAGATCATCACGGCGTCTATGTGTGCGTCTATCATGACCTGTGGGACAATGCCAGGTTATAAAGTTTTGTAATCAGGTAGGTTTATAATATAAAGAGTAAGGAGCGGAGAGGATCAATATGATTGTAAAACTAAAATATTCTACAATACCAAAGAATTTATGACATTACTTACCTTAGCTTCATGGCCAGTCAAGAACCCAAGCTGTTTGGAATACTCGTATATTTTTTCTCTGTCAAATGTTGCTGCACCATGGATGATATGGATGTACTTATCAACAAATGACTTATCATAGGATCTGCATGCCCCAAAGTCCAGCAGAGCAAGCTGGTAATTGGAAGAAAGAATTCATTATTACCATTCATGACCAAATGTCTTGAATATGACTTGTTATTGGCATAGTATCATATAAGAAACCAATAACTCACTAGCATAAACCAATAAAAATATAATTACAATGTAAACAAAGTCATATGTCAGAATATCTTTGAGTAATCATAATGTATACCTGCTCAGTTTCTGCATTATAGAAGAAGTTGGACCAGTTGGGATCTGTTTGCATGAAACCAAACTTGAACAGTTCTAAGAGGCAGAGACGAAGAATCTTTTCACAAATGTAATTTCTAGTTTCTTGGTCCATTTCAATGCACTTGTCTACAGGTACACCATCAATTAACTCAGAGGAAAACACCTGTGGGGAAGAAGTTAAAAATGCCAGATTGATACCACTTTTGACTATAAATGGTAAATTTAATTTTGAATACAAAAACTACAACTATTTATGAAGGAATAAAAGAAGAAAATTGGAAAACATTGTGTTGTAAATCAAACTTTTGTGTTAAAAAAAGGATCTAATCAATGTAATAAGTTCTTAGTTTTGGTAAAAGTGGACCTGCTGCAGTTGATGACACTTAAAAAGGTCTCCATTATTCTTAAAAAATAAAGGACAGAAGTTTATATTGGGTGAAGGGCAGCACATAATCTCATATATATAAAAATCATAATGGTCAGAAATTACTTCATCATACATGTTTCTGCAAACTAGTGATGGTATTTCAGCTATGAATTATGAATAAGAAAAAAGGACCTACTTGTTTTGTGCACAGTTGGCTAATGACTTCAGGAACATAATACTCAGGGTAAGGCTTAACAAGATTCCTAAACCTTGTGGTGCACTCAGCTTCTCGTATATAGTCGCATTCCCAGTTCAATTCCTTCTTCGCTACTTCAATGACAGAGTCGACATACAGACCTGAAGAGGGAAAATGTAAGTAATTACAGTTATCCACTTTAACCAAATCAACCAAATGTAAGATAAATATCATATCAATGTTCTATTTCTTTGAAATAATAACAGAAATAATATTCACCTTCTGGAAGAATGTTAGCAATCTTTAGTGTTCCTATGAGGTTGTTGATATCACTGTCGATGCCTTCTGCTACACCTGGATACTGAATTTTCATGGCAACTGATCGACCATCTGGAAGGGTTGCCAAATGTACCTGGCCAATGGAGGCGGCAGCAAAAGGACGTTCATCAAAAGTTGTGACTAAAGATCGCCAGTCTGGCCCAAACTGGTCCACAAGGGCTTTCTGGAAAAAGAAAGTGGTATTCAGTCATAAAGGAAACAAATGAGTGATGTAACATAAAGACAGTCTATGTCAATTTGTGTCAAACCAATACAGCACAACTAAACATGATTAGGCACAAGAAATAGGCTACTTGAAAAAAATTAAAATCTGTTAAAAACATGGGTGCTCAAAAAGAAAAACAAATATGTTTACAAACTTTCCTTTACACAATAATCTATATTCAACATATTTCAACATTCCAGCCTTGCATATTACAATGCCGGGGCTCTCGAATGCATAGGCCTAAATCAGTTAAATAAACGACGCCGTATGACGTCACCCAGCAAACGGGCCTTGAATGCACGGTACCCATGGTGTACCACCCATCCAGAGAGGGTTAATACAGATCCACAACTGCATTTAACTTGCCTCTAACTGCCAGGCAGGCATGAAGTCAGCTGACTGTCGCACTCGCTCAAAAATTTTCTGCAGCTGAGGATTAATGAGGGCATTGTCTTGGATACTAAGCATCTGACCAAGCTTCAGGGCAGCTCCTGCATGAGATGTGGTTACTTGTCAGATACAGAAATATCAGTACATTCATTATTACTATTAAGTGAAATTAACCCTAGACTTTCTCTTCTTTGAGATCATTCTTCCCTTTTACCATTAAACAAAAGTTCAAACTTTTAATTGCTCTGTTATCTGTATTTGTTTATTTTATCTCACCCCTCTTACTTAAAAAGACAGTTTCAAAAAACAGTAATCATTCAGTACATATATATCTCCTCACCATACCTCTAACTCTGCAGAGAGTATCAACGATTCTCTTGGCATTGGCTTCGGTCAAAAACGGTGAAGCATCAAGAAGGGACCCACTGCCTTTCCCCTCGTTCATGCCCAGGGACCTGCGAGTCAACTCTGCTAATGTCCCTGCCCCCAGGCCTGCGGCAAGGCCACCGAAGGTCATTAGCCGTCCAATGCGTGAATGTGGAACTTTCCGTGCCTGAGCATTGGATGCCAACTGGAAAATAATATCACATTGAGAGAATGCTAATCAATATTCATTTCTGAACAAGTAGTGTTTGTCTTTTATGGTGAAAACATCAATCTTTACAGAATATTGAAACATATTGAACAGATGAGGGTTAAAAATAAAAGATATTGTCCTGATATACAAAGTTACCCTGTGTATACGTACTGTTGATTTGGGTTTGTCTTTTGCTAAAGGTTTCTTTCCAAGAAGCTTTGGTTTAGGTGCTGCTGTATTGCGTTTCTCTTCTACCTCAATGGACTGGGTGGTGGCTGGTGATACAGCTGCTGCTACTGTGGATGCTGCAGCCATACTAGCTGAAGCAACAGCTGCTCCTGATATACTTGCTGCAGCTGCAGCTGCAGGTCCAGACCCAACAGCATTGGGTACTATGAAATTTTCCACTGAAGATGTGTTAACGTTTGTACCACTTGATTCTGGAGGAGTTTCTGTGATTACAACCTTTTCTGCATCTTCTCTGGTAATGGCTGGCTTTGCCTGAAGCTCAACATCAAAGTCACGAACAGCAGAGGTATTGGCCTCTTCCAGATTAATCGTCTTTGCTACCTGGGCTAGTGTGCTGTCCAATTCCTTCTCTGCTTCTTTTTTAACTGAAGCTATCTCCTCTGCTGGGCCTTGAGAAGTCTCTGGGGCAGAATGCTTTGCTACTGCTTCATGGACTGGATTAGATTTTTCTTCTTCTTTGTAACCTGTCTGCTCATTTGTAACTTCCCCTAATACTTCTCCCTGGACAGCTTTCTGTTCAGGCATAACATTCTGTATTGCTTCTTCTATGACAGTTGTCTGTTCAGGAATGACTTCTTGCTTTATTTCTTCCTTAACAAGTGGCTGTTCATGGATAACTTCCTGTATTATTTCTTCCTTGACAGTTGTCTTCTCAGGTATAACTTCCTGTTTTACTTCTTCCTTGACAGCTGTCTGTTCAGTTATAGCTTCCTGTGTCACTGTCTGCTCAGCCACAACTTCCTGTAATACTTCTTCCATGGGTCTGGAATGTTCTTGTATTTCACTCAATATTTTCATATTCTGTCCAAAGGAAGCTCCTTTCAGCTCATCCAACTTTTCTTGTAGAGCTTGAAGTTGCTCCTCTGTAATCTCTTTTTCCTCCACTTTAGATACGTCGAGTAAGGGCTCAAATCCTTCCATCCTTCTCTGAATGCTACTTTTGGCCTCTTCCGCATTTTCTAAGACAGTATCTGTGATGTCCCTTGCACCCACAATTGCCTCTTTCAACTGCTGGTCTACTGCTGTTTGTTCTGGAATTTCATGCTCAATGTGACCTGTCCAAGCTTCCTGCATCATGATCTCCTCAATGTTCAACTCTTGTACTTCCGGATCAAACATCGGGTCAATTGCTGTTTCCACCTGACTTGACAGGTCTGCAAGTATTGACAAATTTCAATGATCACTGATGCTGCATTTAAAATTTAGAAAGTGTGGCTTATTTCTATATATATTACAACAATTTTTTTTATACAATACTTGACCTCTATAATACATTCACAGTCACCATCCTACCTGCTGCAGCTGGAACTGCGCCAGTCCTGTATGCTCTGATGCCTTCTCCCACCATCGAAATGCGAGCAAGAGCCTCAGACACACCCTTTGATGCTTCAGCCTGGAGAAAAAGGGCGAATGGTATTAAAAACAAATATATTCATTTCTGAAATCCCAGATAGCAAACAAATATATATACATATACATGTGTGTATGATTATATAATATGATTAACAACTAATTAAAATTGATGATGATTGTATTTTGAATGACTATTTGTTCTGATATACATGTAAACAACCATAAAAAATTACCAACAAATATAAAAGAACTGAATGATTTCTGACTTAAAAATAGATGGAAAGAAGAACAAGAAAAGGACAGAGCTGTCACATGGTATTTCATGTTTTTTTGTTCACATATACACTTAACTATGATTTTGAATAGTAATTCTAGAATATGATACTGTATTTTATCTACAAATGTACCACAAATGATAAATGTGAGTATAAAACCACAGTGAGTGTTCATTTTATGTTTGACATATGACCTTGCCCCTAAGCCAGTTGGAGCCCCCTCACCCCCCCTTGCCCCCAAAAAAGGAAAAAGAAAAAGAGAAATTCCAGATTTAGACTTACCACTTCCTCTTCCATTTCTCCCTCAACCCAATCAGTCACAAAACTGTTACCCATTGCGCTTGTTACAAAACTCTTCACTAATATAAAACTGGATCACTATAAAGACCCCACACGAATAACAGGAAATTCTGTATCCAAAAGATTTCACTATCAAACGGCACAATTTCTAGTCACAATCACTGAGAATATTTCAAACCACTGCATGTGTCTGACTATGTTTAAAGACACAGTAAGTAACTGGGAGGTTTAGCAGTGACACAGCATCATAAACTTTTGGCAGCTGTTTCAAGAGGCAGCTTGCCAAGTGAGCCCATGTAATAAAAGGATGCTTAATGAGCTAATGGAATGACTGCATGGAAATAGATGTGTTGTGTCTAATTATAGTGGAAATATTAACTTTCTTTGTAAATTTAATAATAACATCATTGCTATCTGATTTTATTTCATTTATATCTTCATCTGTTTTATTCTTCTTTTCCTTTAGTTTTAGTTGATTTCTCAAAGCTCTTTTTTTCCTCTTCCCTCTGTTCCTGTTTTCACTATTCCTTCCAATTCTATTACCTTCAACCTCTCCCATGCTCCCCCTATTTATCTATCTATCTATCTATCTATCTATCTATCTATCTATCTCTTCTCCTTCCATACCCCTATTCTTGCTGCTGCTGCTGCTTCTCCTTCACCTTCACCTACTCCTCTACATCTGCACCCCCTCTTTCTTCCATTCCTACTACCCTCCCGTCCTCTTCCCTCCCCCTTCCCCCCTCCCAACTCCTCCATTTCCTCAAAATCCCCCAAATCCTGTACAGTAATTACCTGAACAGCCTGTGGCTGCTGGACAGCCCTGGTTATAGCTTCTTGAAGGTTGGCTGAGCCCTGTGCTATCAGAGGTCGTAGGGAGGAGGTAGCCCATGCCTTCGCGACCTCTTGTGACCTCACATCAACCACCGCTGAGCCGACACGGGACAACCCGCGCAACACTGACACGAGGTCACTCCCCCGCGGTGGCCTGGCCATTGTGCTGAGAAGATGAGAGAGAAAACAGTCCACTTAAAGGCTAAAGTCATGGCACCTTCGAATAACAAGCAGCTTTACCAACCACACACTCTATATATTCTGTGAGAAAAAACAATACTTGTGTAATATCAGATACTGATAACATGTAGATTAAGAACAGGGATGGGTGTGGTGATGATCACAAAATAATCAATATTGATCATTTCTACTTCATAATCATTATCCTCATTATCATGATTTTTATCATTATCATCAATATCCACAATTTTAAAACATTAAGAATAAAACAGTATTGACTAAAGGGATACCTATTCAAACAATTAGTAACTTAACTAATTATAATGGTATTGTTATTAATTAAGATAACATTAATGATAATGATGATAAAACCAGCAACAGAAGAAAGAACAATAATAGAAATTTCTTATCCATAACTGTAATGATAATATCAACACCAATAATAAAAAAACAACAGTAAAACAGTGATAATAATATAGCATTTCTATTATCATTATCACAGTCATAACCAATAACAAAATAACACGGCTGTTATTCTTAACAACCAGAAAAGAGCATTAGTAATTATATCAATAGTGGTGAAAATACTGACATAATTAGCTATTACAATCAAATAATGGATATTAACACAGTAATTTCAAAACAAAAAAATAACATTGCTACTATTGATAATATCAATAATGATAATCATGATAAAATTATACTTATCATAATCACACTGCTATGGCACTAACCATGAAATAATAATGATTATCTGATCAACATCAATATCACTATAATTAAAACAAATTCATTAATGGAATAACTATTTTCTGCATCATTGCTCACACTTCTTCTTCAACAAACCACTGATAACAATAACAACATCAACAACAATTCAGATACTAATTCTTGCAA
>BOPN01000682.1:60196-62696 GCA_017312705.2 Penaeus japonicus | reverse complement strand
TTTTGCAATTATTTATTTGTTCAATCTAATCAATCTTATCATATCCACCGCCTCTCATGTTATTTACCTCGCACTGATAGAATACACGACAATATTTAAAAAGAAGAAAAAGAGGAATCAAGTAAAAGAAAAACAACGCCGGCAAAACAAACGAACTATTTCCCGGTCGCGTTTCCAAGATGGCTGTGTCATGTCCCTCGTTGTCCTTTTCGTCCCTATACACTTTCTCTGCGTCAAGGGCACACGCAGCGAGGGTCCACCGGCTTTAGTGCCTGCAGGGCGGAGTACCCACTAAGAGAGAAAGAAAAAAAATGGCCCAAAAAAGAAAGGGCTTTTTGCATGACTTTAGCCGAAGTTCTTGCTCGCTTGATATGAAATGGCGGGAAAAAAGCCGGGACGAAATTTTCTTTTTTCCTTTTTTTCCATTTTCTTCTCGGGTTTCATCTTTGATGCCTTTTATTTCGTCACATTGATGAAGGCAGAAAGAATATATAAGGTTGAGAGAGAGAGGGAGAGAGAAAGAATGAAATAAATAAACGAATGAAGGAATAGATAAATAGATAGATAAAGAAAAAAAGAAAGAAAGAAAGAGATAGAGAGAGAGAGAGGTGGATGAGGAAGGTGAATAAACGAGAACAGTGGGAGTGAGAGAAGTGGACGGGAGGAAGGGGGTTGTGGGTGGCAGTGGAAGGGGTTAGGATGGGGTGGCGGAGGGAGAGTGGGAGGAGGAGGGGGAGGGGGAGGGGTTCCTCAAACAATTAGGTCTCGTGCATGTTCTCTCCCCTCCACCTTTCCTCTTTCTCTCTTCTCTTTTCGTCTCTCTACCCCACTCTCTCTCCTCTCCTCTTTCTCTCTCTCTTTGTCTTTTCGGCTCTCTCTCCCTCTCTCTCTCTCTCTCTCTCTCTCTCTCTCTCTCTCTCTCTCTCTCTCTCTCTCTCTCTCTCTCTCTCCCTCCCTCCCTCCCTCCCTCCCTCCCTCCCTCCCTCCCTCCCCTTCCCCTTCCCCTTCCCCTTCCCTCCCTCTTTCTCTTTCTTTCTCTCTTTCCCTTTCTCTGTCTCTTTCCCATTCTCCGTCTCTTTCCCATTCTCTGTCTCTTTCCCTTTCTCTGTCTCTTTCTTTTCTCCCTCTCTTTCCCTCTCTCTCACTCTCTCTCCCTCTCTCTCTCTCTCTCTCTCTCTCTCTCTCTCTCTCTCTCTCTCCCTTCCTTTCTTTCTTTCTTTCTTTTCTTTCTTTCTTTCTCTCCCTTTCTGCTATGCCCCCTCTCACTCTCTCACTCTTATTCTTTCTCTACTCTCCTCTCTGCCTCAGTCCTCAATCTCAAACCTCTAATTCACGTTCTCTTTTCCAAATTGAATGGCGTAGTCTGGAAGCAGCGGACAGGCTCGCACCGCGAATGGTAGTAGTTATCATTACAATTAAAAGGCCTAATCGCGAGAAGTGTGTGTCGAACCTGTGAAAATTGTCAGTGACGGAGAAATATGTCTGTGGGTGCTCAGACGATCGTACATGCTTTCGAGGTTGAAGGTCAGGAGGTGAAAGGGGGGGGGAGAGAAGGGGAGGACGAGAGGGAGCTAGCTAAGAAGGGTAAGGGTGAGGGGAGGAGAGGGGAGCGGGAAAAGGGTGAGGATGAAGGGGAGAGGCAGAGGCAGAGGGCTAGGGAGGAAAAGGTATACAGATAAAGAAAGAGAAAAAAGAGGCAAAGAGTGACAGGAAACCATGATATCAGATGGTTGTTATACTGCCCACGTTATACTTTGTATTATGCTCTCTGTTTCCGTATTTGTGTGTGTGTGTGTATGTGTGTGTGTGTGTACGTGTGCTGCAGATGCGTGTGTGTCATTGTGTGTAGTGTGCTTGCGTGCGTGTTTGTGTGTGTATGTATGTATGTATGTATGTATGTGTTTATTTATTTGTTTATTTCTATGCCCAATCTTTGTGTGTTCAAACAAACAAACAATGTACTCCGTCGTCAAATTAAGTCATCAATTCCATGGGACGTAATCAGCGATTATGTGATGTCTTTGTGCTGCATGACATTGCTTATACCTGACAGCGTGCCGGTAGCAAAGGTATATAACTGGGGGAGCTGGGGAGGAGGGAGGGGGGGGGTGACGATGTTGCTCTAAGGAGGAAAGAAAGAAACTGTTAATTAACAGAGAATGCCAAAATGGCTGGTTTCTCTTTATCTGCGATCTACACACATTCTATTTCCTATTTGCCGCTATTTAAAGCCCAGTCAAGGTTACGCCCAAGACATGCCTGCGATGTAATTTTGTTGTGATGCTGTTCCCAGTTACCAAAGACACATGGGTATTTTTATAGTATGTGTGTGATATCGATGTTATGACAGTCTTGCTGAGAGGGAGAGGGAGAGGAAGAGAGAAGAGAGAGAAGTGGGAGAGGGAAAGAATGAGAGGATGTAGAGATTAGAGTGAGAGAGAGAAGACTAGAGATAGAGATAGGGAATAGAAATAGAGATAGAGAGATAGAGATAGAGAGA
>BOPN01000682.1:47696-52696 GCA_017312705.2 Penaeus japonicus | reverse complement strand
AGTTGTTCGTATTTGCAAGCAATGTTGCACCTTTTTATGTTGTTTGGTTTTCTTCTCTCATGATTACCTATTTCTCTCTATGTATATATATCTCTTTCCCTCCCTCTCGCTCTCTCCCCCCCTCTTCCTCTTCCTCTCCCTCTCTCTCTCCCTCTCCCCCCCTCTCCCTCTCCCTCTCCCTCTCCCCCCTCCCTCTCCCCCTCCCTCTCCCTCTCCCTCTCCCTCTCCCCCTCCCTCCCCCTCCTTCTAAAAACTTACCCACCTGCCTCAATCTCCCCTTCCCCAAAAGATCCCAATATCAATCTTATTATCTCCTTCTCTCTCTCTCTCCTCCGCAGATTATCCGCGACGCCGAGAAGCTAGCGTCGCGCATGAAGCACCGCGGCGCCTGCTCGTGTGACAACGACACCGGCGACGGCGCGGGACTCTTGGCTGCCATCCCGCACTCCTTCTACAAGGGCGTCCTGCAGTGAGTAGCTGGAGTCCTTCGGTTGGGAGGGGCAGGGGGTGGGGGTAGGGGTAGGGGTGGGGCTTAGGGGAGGGGAGGGAAGGGGAAAGGGAGGGAAGGGGAGGGGAGCTGCTTATAGCGATGAGAGTCGTGACTGAATGATGTTTATGATCTTTCAACTATTGCCGTGATGATGATAGTGATGATGGTCATGATATTGATGATAGTGATAAGATAAAGATGATTACCGGAAAATGAGGTAGTACTTCCAAGACTCTTATCGTATTAAACTGCATGATTTCATTCGGCAAATAGTGGCGAAGACGTTGCATGAATCATCTCCAACAAATGTGAATGGGAGTGGAAGTGACAAGGAGTCTCCAGGTTGCATGATGCAACGGGGAGGATAGTCTTATTGCTGTTGGTCTGGTCACGACCTTCATGAACCCTTGCTGTGTTCCACGCTGTTTCAGGATTTTGTGAACACAAACACACGCACGCACACGCACACGCACACGCACACGCACACGCACACGCACACGCACACGCACACGCACACGCACACGCACACGCACCACACACACACACACACACACACACACACACACACACACACACACACACACACACACACACACACACACACACACACACACACACACACACACAATATAGATTAAAAAGATAAAATGAACAAAAACTAAAAGATAAAACTACAACTAAAACTAAAACTACGGCGGCCTGATATGTACCTGTATGCGCGTGTGTCTGTGGCGTGTGTCCGAGTCCATGTGTTTGCATATGGATGCCATGAGGAACGAGGGAGGGGGTGGGCGAGGGGGGGGGGTATGCAGTAACTCGGTCAGTCTCCTGCTCTTGCGCAAAATAGGTGTCTCGTGCCTCATAAAGGTCACCTGTCCACTTGCCGACGAGGGACTTTCGACCTACCCTGCGGATGCAGAGGGACCTAACGACAGTAGTTGCGTCATTCAGTTTTGTTGACATGCCGTTGATTTATTGAATATATAATCTCAGCAATTGCAAAAAGAGCATTGACTTATTGTGTTTGCTATTTCTGGGAAAAATATCGAGAAATTAGATATATATCAACCAACTTAATGATATTTGAATCCCTGTGACATTCATTTCGTGTTGCTGTTAATGTTGGTAATAATAACAATAACACATCATCACCATCATCACCATTGTCTCCACCATCATCATCATCATTGTCACCATCACCACTATCAACATCATCATCGTCACCACCACCACCACTATCATCATCATCACCACCACCACCATTAATTATCATTGTTATTGTCTTTATTATCAAATTTGCTGATAAGTGTTCACGTTATTATTACTACTGTTAATGCCACCAATATTCTGATTATTATGAATAATTTTTGGTGTTAATTTCACGATGATCATTATATGTTAATATTATTAACATTGTTATTACTTCGATGTTCCTTTGGGATTTTTACTTCTGGGGGGTTAGTTAACTTTAACATTACTAAGCACTTTAATTTTTTTTGCTCGAGATTTTGATTAAATCAAATTTTCGCATTTTCAGAATCGTACTTTTTTTTCTAAATATTGTTATTTTTTTATTCACTCAGAAAGCCTGATTAGTTATTTTTTTAAGGGAAGGAGCCAGCGTTGAATTTTATGTGTCTGGGCCTTCGTGAAACCCCCGAGCTCTGTCAGAGATTCCTGCTTAAAGGGGTTGGCTTGCCGTTTCTCATCCGCCTCACTCACCCATTTCACTCATCCGCTTCACTCATCCGTCTCACTCACCCGCTTCACTCATCCAGCTCACTCATCCACCTCACTTATCCGCCTTACTCATCCGCTTCACTCATCCGTCTCACTCACCCACTTCACTCATCCACCTCACTTATCCCCTCACTCATCCACCTCACTCATCCGTCTCACTCACCCACTTCACTCATCCACCTCACTTATCCGCCTCACTCATTCACTTCACTCATCCGTCTCATTCACCCACTTCACTCATCCGTCTCACCCACTTCACTCATCCGCCTCACTCATACATTTCACCCATTGTGCCTCCTACTTTTTTGGCAATCACTCATTTTGTTACTGATTTTTTTTTTTTTTTTTTTTTTTTTTTTTTGTCACTCGCTCACTTATGTACTCATTTTGTTGCTTACTTTGCTGCTTGAGTCTAGTGTTCATTTACTCTTTACTTCTCTCATCCACTCACTCAATTCATCTGTCATTCTGTTTTTAACTCATTCACTCACACATTCTCTCTCTCTCTCTCTCTCTCTCTCTCTCTCTCTCTCTCTCTCTCTCTCTCTCTCTCTCTCTGTTTCTGTCTTTCTCTCTCAATTTTCTCTCTCGCTCACACACTCACTCACGCACCTTCTTTCACTCGCAGACTCACATGGACGCAGGCTATTTTCGGGATAGAACAGATTGGTCATTGGAACAGCTGGCAGGAAACATTCTCTCTCTCTTTCTCTTTCTCTCTTTCTCTCTTTCTTCCCTTTTCTCCCTCCCTCCGTATATATGTATGTATGTATATATGTATATATGTATGTACGTATGTGTGTATCTATCTATCTATCTTTCATTTCTCATTTTGCCTTCTCTGTTTCCCTCTTTAGAGAAAGAGAGTAAGAAATTAAGAAAGTATGAGAGCAAGAAAGTTAGAGATAGAGAGAGACAGAGATTTGCACATTCGTAGGTGTGCAAACTGTGCATACTAAACCAACCTGCTGAGTCAGCGTTGATTGCATTTAGCGAGGCGCCGAGGTGAGAGAAAGAAAAATGAGGAAGGAAAGGAGGAGGAAAGAGAGGGAGAAGGAGAAAGGGAGAAGGGCGAGGGGAAGGAGGGAATATGAGACAGAAGGGAAGGAATGAGGGAGGTATGTATGTCCGAGGGAAAAAAGGGAAAATGAAGGACATAACAGTAGAGGCAGAAAAAAAAGGGGGGGGGGAGAGGAAGAGGATAGTGGGGGGAGTGGGGGGCGAAGCTGAGTGGGTCGTATTCTCGTTGCCTATCCCGCTGCATGTCTAATAGATTTCCTTTGCAGGCCAGATTGATGTTATCAGACTGATCTTGTCAGAACTGGATTTTTATGGAGGATGGCGAATAAGTCTGCACGAGCAAGAAGTTGCGTTAGAGGGTAAAACTTGAGAATGAGAATGAAGGGAGAGAGGGAGAATGGGAGGAAGAAGGAGAAGGAGAGGGAACAGGAGAATGTAAGGGAGAAGGAGAGGGAGAAGGAAAAGGAGAATGTAAGGGAGGAGAGGGAGAATTAGGAGTGGGAGAGGGAGAAGGAAAAGGAGAATGTAAGGGAGAAGGAGTGGGAGAATTAAAAGGAGTGGGAGAAGGAGAATGTAAGAGAGAAGAAGGAAGAGGAAGGGAAAGAAGAAATAGCACGGGGAAAATCAAAATCAGGAAAACAATTGAAAGATTAAACGATAGATATGTTGCCTTATTGCAAAAAAAGTGTGAGAATGAGTGCGAGTGCGAGGGCGGGTGCGAGTGTTAGTGTAAGTGTGATAGGGAAAGAAATATAAAGAAAGAGATAGAGGGAAAGAGAAAGAGAAGGAGGAGAAATAGAGAAAGAAATACAAGAACATGTGCAGGCGAAGTTGTATGTCGACACTCATAGACACGCACCTTACTGCCTTGCACTTGCATATCGAAACCTGCAACTTTCTGATTGCAGACTTGAACTTTGCGAAGGTGGGACCCAGTCATTCAGAGAAACGAGGCTTCTGGCATGAATGGAGCTGAACCTTTTACCTACGTGAGAAAGCTTGTGCCATAGAGATCGCACGGAAAACATGGGGTACTTGTCTCTTGGTGTGTGTGTTTTCTCCTTTTTAGTCTCTCTTCTCTTCTCTTCTCTTCTCTTCTCTTCTCTTCTCTGTCTTCTCTCTCTCTGTCTTCTCTTCCCTTCTCTCTCTCTGTCTTCTCTCTCTTCTCTTCTCTTCCCTTCTCTCTCTCTGTCTTCTCTCTCTTCTCTCTCTCTCTCTCTTTTCTCTCTCTCTCTCTCTCTCTCTCTCTCTCTCTCTCTCTCTCTCTCTCTCTCTCTCTCTCTCTCTCTCTCTCTCTCTCTCTCTAAATACACACACAAAAAAAACTACAAGGATATAACGAGTTGAAATATAACACGATATAAATTGCATAACAAATTTCATTACTCATTGCATACGCACGCAAAATTTCTGCCATGATGTAGAACATAATTGCAAATTGAATTATAATAATGCATTTTTTCGGCGGGCGTCCGTATACAGCGACGGTAACTTCCATTAGTCTTGCAATTATACCGCACTTGCGCATCCGGATAGATGATGATAACGCTTTGTCATTTGCCTGAAAGCCTTTGGATTTAGGGGGGCGAGGGGGCGAGGGGGTAATGAGGTGAAAGGGGGGGGGGCAGGGAGCGGTGGAGGGGTAGGGGGGGGCTTGGCGTTTCCGTGGGTTGTTTCTGTTAACATTTAGTGTTTGTTTGTTCATACAGTGGGGGAAATGTGAGGGAGAAGGTGAGAGAGAAGTCTAGTG
>BOPN01000682.1:32696-35196 GCA_017312705.2 Penaeus japonicus | reverse complement strand
ACTAACGCCGTTCTTCCCTTCCGTCGTGTTGTTCGCAACGTATGTGAGGAATGGAGTAGAGGCAGTGATAAGAGTGTATACAGCAATGGTAATTATTTCCCCCCCAACATTCCTCTATTTCCTTTTTTCAGCAGCACTGAATGACAGTTATTAATATATTTACCCCCCCCCCTTCTCTCTCTTGTTAGGTTACAACGCATTCGATGGATATGCATAACCAGTGATGAAGCATTGGCTGAAGTATGACATGACAACGACATCTCATTGACATTTCAACTCTTCATGTTAAACCCTCTCCCTTCCAGAAAGAAGCAACCATACACGACCGTGTAAATAACGAAGTGTAAGCAACAGCAGCGTGACGTCACTCCGACAACCCATTGACATTACGAAAAGTTCTCTCCATGCTCAACCCCTCTAATTCCCCTCTTTCTTCTCTCTCTCTCTCTCCACCCCCTGCAGGAGCGAGCAAGATGTGACCCTGCCCGAGCCCGGACGCTACGCCACGGGCATCTTCTTCGTGGACAAGACTCACCACCAGGAGAGTGAGCAGCTCTTCGGCGATCTGGCCGAGTCGCATGGCCTCAAGGTAAGAGAGAAGGGAGGAATTCCGGTGGGGGAGATTGGAAGGAGGGAGGGAATGGGAATGGGAATAGGGAAATGGGGAATGGAGAGGGAGGGGGAATGGGAATGGGAAATGGGGAGAGAGAGTGGGGGAAATGGGAGAGGGGGAATGGAGAGAGAGAGCGAGAGCGAGAGCGAGAGCGAGAGCGAGAGCGAGAGCGAGAGCGAGAGCGAGAGAGAGACGGAAAGGAAGCGTGAGGGGAGTAGAGCAAGGAAGAGGAAATAACCGGAAACAAGATTGAAAAGAAGAGAGAAACTATTCACAGAAACATGATTTGGAAAAAAAAAATACAAGAAAACAACAACAACAAAGAAACAACAAAACAAATCAAAGACCAAACGATAGCCATAGTCTCCAGAAACGCCCAGAAACAACAACAACAAAACAAACAAACAAACAAACAAGAAAGACTTGGAAGAGAGTAAGGAAGAGCAAGAACAACTGCAAGAGCAACTGCAAGAGCAACTTTAAATGACCGAGAGGAAAATGGGATTATGGCGAGAGAAGAGTCTGGAAGGCGAGGTTCAAGAGGCTGTAATTTGGGGGGCTGGAACGTCGTGGCTTCGAGGGGGGGAGGAGGAGGAGGAGAAGGAGGAGGAGGAGGAGGAGGAGGAGGAGGAGGAGGAGGAGGAGGGAGGAGGAGGAGGAGGAGGAGGAGGAGGAGGAGGAGGAGGAGAAGGGGAAGGGGAAGGGGAAGAAGAAAGAGGTGAGGGAGAAGTAGAAGGAGAAGGAGGAGGAGGAGAAGGAGAAGAAGAAAATATGAATAATAATAAGGAGGAGGGGGAGGAAGAGGAGGAGAGGAGGAGGCGACCACCGTGCTTGCTTTTCGGGCAAATGAAAGAGTTTTCACGTTCTTGATTTTTTTCTTTGGAATCTCATGGAGAGAAAGAGAGAGTAAGGGGGAGACTGCCAGAAAGGCAGGTAGGCAGACAAGCAGGCAGGCAAGCAAGGAAATAGACAGACAGACAGACAGACAGACAGACAGACAGACAGACTAGCAGGTAGGCAGACAAACAGACAGACAGGCAAGCACGCAAGCAAGCAGACAGACAGACAGACAGACAGACAGACAGACAGACAGACAGACAGACAGACAGACAGAGACAGACAGACAGACACACGCATACACACACACACACACACACACACACACACACACACACACACATACACACACACACACACACACACACACACACACACACATACACACGTACACACGTACACACGTACACACATACACATAGATATACAGATATAAAGAACATCCATGCGTGTATATAAATAGATAAATTAATCACAATACCACGTTATACACATGACAAGTCTCACCGCATTACGCATCTACACCGAAAAGTATTACAGGCGCTCTACTTTCTTCATTTTATTTACGTTCTCTGCATCCTCAGGATATGATATCAGTCTAGTTATGTTTATCTAAATTGTTTTCTTATTTTTAGGTCGTCCATCTCTTCAACGTAAAGGGTCATTGTGGGAAAGAGAAGCCGGCGGTGTTGGCGTGTTGTAGGAATCTGTTGCAAGTTGGGAGTGGGAGTGGGGGATGGGGGGGGGGAGGGTGTGGTTATCGTTTGCTTATCAGGACCGTTATCTGCCAGACGTCATTAGTATGTCATGTTGACGCCACGATGTGATTATGGGAGGGGATTAATGAGGTCTTTGGTCTTTGTAAGTTGTGATGACCCCGTGGGGGGGGGGGGGGGTTTCTTTTTCTTTGTTATATATGTTATGTATTTTATTCATTTGGTTGTTATTTTTATAGATATTTTTTTTTATTCATATGTTAGTTGAAATAAGTATGTGAATTTCAAGCGCATGAGGATAGGATCATTTCTCTTATGTTGGCATTGTTTTTTT
>BOPN01000682.1:25196-27696 GCA_017312705.2 Penaeus japonicus | reverse complement strand
GGGGGAATAAAAAATAAGAATGATCAGGATAAAAGGCAACAACATGGAAGACGATGAAGGGAAGGAGGAGGATACGAGAAGAATAAAGAAGGGAATGTTTCTCCTCCTCCCCTCCTCCCTCCCCTTCCCCTTCCTCCCTCCTCCTCCCTCCTCCTCTTCCTCCTCTCCTCCTCTCCCTCTCCTCCTCCTCCTCTTCCTCCCTCTCCCCTTCCTTCTTGTCCCTCCTCTATCCTCCCTCCTCCTCCTCCTCCTCCTCCTCTTCCTCTTCCCCTCCTCTTCCCCGTATCCCTCCCCCTCCCCTCCCCTCCCCATACAATAAGGTGAGGATGATAGGAACGGACGGAGGGACGGGGGGGGGGGTGAAAGAGTGAAGGTTATGAGAAGGGGAAATAGGGAGAGAAGGGGAAAGGGAAAGGGGAGAGGGGGAAGGGAGAGAGAAGGAGAATTGGCCAGAAGAAGAAGGGAGAGAGATAAGGGGAATTGGAAGGGGGAAAGGGAAGGGAAGTAAAAGTGGGTAGAGGGGGGGAAAGGGGGAAGGGAAGGGTAAGTGGGTAGGGAAAGGAAAGGTGGGAAGGGAAGGGAAGTGGCAGGGGAAAAGGGAAAAAGGGGAAGAGAAGGGCAAAACGGTAGGATGAGGGAGAGGGATAAGTCTGATCACTTAACCCTTGGCGTGAGACGAGCCTGGATGAATTGAGCAACAGATTGAAACGTCGGCCGAAGAGACTCTTAGGGATACATGACAGGTGGATCTGCTCTAGGATATGTGTATATATATATATATATATATATATATATATATATATATATATATATATATATATATGTATGCATATGTATGTATATGTATATGTATATGTATATGTATATGTATATGTATATGTATATATATATATATATATATATATATATATATATGTATATATATATGTATGCATATGTATGTATATATGTATATGTATATGTATATGTATGTAAATATATATATATATATATATATATATATATATATATATATATATATATATATATTTATATATTTATATATATATACACATATATATATATATATATATATATATATATATATATATATATATATATATATATATATATATTTCTTCTTTCAGTGTTCTCATTTTTCCTTTATGTGTCCTCATTTTCCCCTCCTCCTTTATTTTATAAATGGCAACTGTTTCTTTTTCCTGTCCCTCTGTAAGTTGCAGCATGCGAAACACTGGAACAATGGCAATAATAATAACATCGTCAACATCCCCCCACCCCACCCCCACCCCCCAGACGAACCCGTAACTTTGCGGACTTCCTGTCACGTCAGTCACAATACCCCCCTTCCCTCTCCTTCACCTCCTCATTCCCGTACCCCCATTCATCCCCTAGCGATCTACCACACCCCCTTACCTCCTACTCTTACTCCTTAAATCTTACCCTACCTCTGTGCCCCTTACCCTACCCGCTACCTTTGACCCTTTCTCATTACCCCTTATTCCCGCCGCCTATCCCATACCCCACCCTCACCCCCCTAACCCTTACTCCCCAACCCCTACCCCTACCCCTTAGCCCATCCCTTGCTCCTTCCTCTCCTCTCTCTCTCCCCCATCTCTCTTCTTTTTCCCTTGCCTCCTCCCTACCTCTCCCTATCTCTTTCCTCCTCTCTCTACCTCTCCCTTCCTCTTCCCCCTCTACCTCTCTCTCCCCCTTCTTCCTCCCTTCCTCTCCCCCTTCCCCCCCCTCTTCCTCTTCCCTACCTCTCTCCCCCTTCCCCTCTCCCCCTTCCTCTTCCCCTACCTCTCTCCCCCCCTTCCTCTCTCCCCCTTCCTCTCCCCCTTCCTCTCCCCCTTCCTCTCCCCCTATCTCTCCTGCCCCTCCTACACATCCATACTAATACTTCGCTCAAAGTCGAGGTAGATGGATGAGTTGCATGTTTAGTAATCTTGATTAGTGGGGTTGGGGGAGGGGGGGGGGTGTCATGTTGTATGGTACCCTGATGATGTGGCACCATGTATGAAAACCGAAGGCACTACATGACGAGTCAGGGACCTGCGCGCAACATATTGTAGAAGAGGTTGTGTTTACGTGGTTGTTAGGTGAATACTTTGCATTATCACAACAAAGGATGTTATTAAAAAGTATACCATAGACAACCTGAATAGAACTCAGGAGACATATGTATACCTTTTAAGTTTTTTTTTTTTTTTTCAAATTTTACAGCTTTCCGATGCAACTAGACGTGCAACGCTTGTTTATTTAAGACGGCGCTTTGCTTTAATGCAAGGGTAGGCTTTTCTGTTTTGTAAAAGCACACGCGCGGGCGGGGGCTCTCGCTTTTATCCCCGAGACTAACCCTTTTATCTCTCTTTTTTCCCCTTTCTAAGTCTTTCATATTTCATGGTGTCATTTTCTCCCCTTTTCTCTATGACCGCTATTTTGTTTCATCTTTTTTCCCTTGATTTTGATTTCTCGCTTTCATTTTTTTTTCTTGTTT
>BOPN01000682.1:12696-15196 GCA_017312705.2 Penaeus japonicus | reverse complement strand
TTGAAACCTATTCGATTCTGTTTCACAAATTCTGTACGGAGTTTCGGTTTGATTCTTTTTCGTATGTATCTGCGAGTGTGTCCTATGTGCCGGATTTGCATATTTAAGGATCTTTTGATTGTGAGACTACGATCGAAAAGATTCATTCCGATGTTCTGGCTATCGGAATTGCCGAGGAAATGTTTGGCATTGGCGAGTGTCGTGATATCCAAAGATTTGCTTGTCAGAATAGCAGAATTATGAAAAGAAAAGAAAAAAAAAATAGAGGGACGTCTGTAATGGGGAATTCTCATAACAAAAATCCCCCAGAGGTGAAGACTCTTTCACAGTCCCTTTTTGAAACCAAGTTCACTCTGGATGCTGCTGATCTATTTTTAGAATACTAGAATCCCGCGAGTTATAGAGAGAGATACCATCGTGATAGCGCGACATGAAACAGAGGGACCGAATGACGCAATCCTCCCCTCGTCCAATAGGAAAGCTCGACGGCGCCTCACCCCCTTGACGTCACGCGCCCGGCAACCAATCAATAGCCTTCTCTCCCGCCGTGCCCTCTTGACGTAACCGCCGTCCTGGCCAATAGGAAGCCGGGAAGTTGGGAGAGCAGCCGTAAGAGGTTGTAGGCTTGCCAACATCAATACCGAGGGTTTCTGTGGTAACGAGGAATTATGTAGAAAAGACAATCGGATGTAGAGTCTCTCTATAATTGGAGAACAACCGAAACGATTAGTGGTCTGAGCTAGGATTTGAATGGCAGAAAAGCCTCTTTCCAAAAAATACGTTATGAGACACCTGTGCAAAATAATGATAAACGCGACATTGTGTTATTTTCATCTCATTTCCTGACATCCATTTTTCCTTAAGGATTGTAAAGTGACGCACTAATCAGATTAGGCTCGGTAAATATGATATTAGGCTTCAGTTAAAGTAATCCAGATGACATAATACCATTTTATAGTTTAGAAAATCGTTTTACGGAGAATTGAGTCTGAAAGATAGGAAAGCATAAAGGAAGAGAAAATTCGTACAGAAGAGAGAGAAAGAGAAAAAGAGAGAGAGACAGAGACAGAGAGAGAGACAGAGAAAAAAATATATATATCAATATAGGTACATATTATGTTAACACATAGGTAGGTATAGCACACATGCACCTGCTTGCGTGTACACACACATGCACCTGCTTGCGTGTACACACACATGCACCTGCTTGCGTGTACACACACACATGCACCTGCACACACACACACAGATATAGGAAAATAGCTAGATCGATACAGATCTAAATACAGGCACATGGAGATACGCACGCACATACAAATATATACATATGAATATGTATCTCCATTCAAGAGTTTTGGTACACCAGCTGATTTTCCGAGCAGAAGACACAATTACCTGTCTCCTTGCGCGTATTACACCATCAACTTATGAACGATTAGATGCTTTTTAATGAATGAGTCACACTCTTTCCAAAGGCGTCGTGTGTGGATCACTTCAAAGGGACTTGCTTGCCTTTTGCATTCCGTTGCAGTTAAGTAAAGAAATTGCATAATCACTGCGACATCGTTGAAAATAAACATGTCTGTCAGTGCGGTGCGTGAATGTTACGTATTTTTGCAACATAGGAATGATATTTCATGCCTGCACTTATAAATGTATGTTGCCCACGCATAGTTGCAACAGCGTTAATGCACACACGCTATGTTGAGTGCCGGAGTATTGACCAACTGCAGGCGCTGCAAAATACTTGCCATGTTGTCCACGTTGCTAATTATGTGGATTGCGGCCATCTCCATTGGCAATTAGATTAGTCAATGAAGGAGTGTTAGTCCTTTAGGCAGTTAAATGTGGATATGTAATTTGTTCTTCTGTGCGTAATATTTAACCTATAAAGGAATTCGTGCAAATATCACAAAGGAATTTGTGTTTTTGTTTCACTTGCAAATGCATTCTTTCGTTCATATTTGGGCTCATACATGCATAGATTCACACATACAATATGCAGTTATACACAAACACACTCATGCACGTATCCCCGCCCCTCATACTCACTTACAATCACTCACGCTCGCTCACTCACTCACTCACTCACTCACTCTCACTCACACTCACTCACACTCACTCACTCACTCACTCACTCACTCACTCTCACTCACTCACACTCACTCACACTCGCTTACACTCACTCACCCACTCACTCACTCACTTACTTACACTTACACTCACACTCACACTCACACTCACACTCACACTCACTCACTCACACTCTCTTACACTCACACTCGCATACACTCACTCACTCACTCACTCACTCACCCACTCACTCACCCACCCACCCACTCACTCACTCACTCACTCACTCACTCCACTCACTCACCCACTCACTCACTCACCCACTCACTCACTCACTCACTCACTCACTCACCCACTCACTCACTCACTCACTCACTCACTCACTCACGCACTCACCCACTCACTCACTCACCCACTCACTCACTCC
>BOPN01000681.1:407301-428146 GCA_017312705.2 Penaeus japonicus | reverse complement strand
AGAGAGAGAGAGAGAGAGAGAGAGAGAGAGAGAGAGAGAGAGAATGAAAGGGAGAGAGAGAGAGAGAGAGAGAGAGAGAGAGAGAGAGAGAAAGAGTCAATTTTTTCCTCTTTCTTTGTCATTTCATCTGTATCTTTATGTCTATATTTTTTTTCTGTGTTACATTGTTAAGCCTGTATTTATTTCTGTATCCATAGCTGTATCTTTTTATCTATATTTGTAGCTGTATCCAATGTAAACTGCTATTATATCTATACGGGAAATCTCTAATCATAGGTATATATATATAAAACAATTAACATATCGTATCTATATATGAAGGGGAAGATCACTGTTGCATTGTTATTACCATGCAATATCTCTATTCTTATCTATATCTATATTCATATCTGTATTCAGAGCACGATCTGATAATATCAATTTCATAACATATTCCATCTATATATAGCAAAGTATTATGAAGGGAATTACATTGTCCCTATTTTGCAATAACAGACACCGTTTAAGTGGACTCCCGCTGCAGTTTCTGTTGACGAAGCGGTGACGTAAGTGTGTGTTCTTTGTTCGAACGGGTAGGTTTGGCTTTGGATTCGTCTCCGTATTATGTCCACTGCTAGCTAGCAGAAAGAACATTAATAAAAGTCGATGATATTGACTTTTTTTTTAGAATTATTTATAGATTCATGTGGCTGTGTGTGCACGAATCTCGATGTTTTCACCTTTATTATACTTTTTTATTTATTTTTTATTTTTTTTATTTATAGCATTTCAAGAAATCGTAAACACGCTGGACCTCCTCGTTCTATGGACTTACGAGACGTTTGTCACGACTCGTTATAATTATAGTCATTCACTTGTTTAACTTGGCGTCAATTGCATCCTCTATAATGAGAAAGTACATGTAACTTATTATCCCTTGTTTTCTTTGTCTGGCTTTTTTTTTTCTCTGGTTTGTTTTCTTTGTTTGTTTGATTTGGTTTCTAGTTTTCTTGTATCTTGTTTTTGTTATTGTTTTTATTCCGCTTTCTTTGCTTGTTTGAAGTGGGTGCATGTCTCTCTCTTTCTCACCTCTCTCTCTCTTTCTCTTTCTCTCTTTCTTTCTCTCCTTCTTACTCTCTCTCTTTCTCTCTTTCATACTCTCTCTCTCTCTCTCTCTCTCTCTCTCTCTCTCTCTCTCTCTCTCTCTCTCTCTCTCTCTCTCTCTCTCTCTCTCTCTCTCTCTCTCTCTCTCTCTCTCTCTCTTTAGCTCACTCTCTCTCTTTCAGGCTTTCACTCTCCCTCTCCCTTTCCCTCTTTGTCTCTATGCGTACGTAGTTATGCGTATTTGACTACGCCCGTATATGCTGTGCTCACTGGCGTCATGCGTGTGTGTGGGGGGGGGGGGGGGGGGGGCGTGTACCCAAATATAGATAAATATCCAGACAAGCGTGTGCGTGTTCGCGAAGCCGTATACATATATTTCCCTGTATTCGTGTATTTGTTTTCCCTGCAGTTGATTGCGTGAAATTATCCTAAATATTTCTTTCTATATCTTTCTATATCTTTTTTTCCGTTCTTTCTCTCTGGCTGTCTTTTTATTCTTTATCTGATTGTCTGTCAATAAATCTTTCTGCCTCCTTGTCTGTCTGTCTCTGTCTATCTCCCCCCTCCTCTCTCCCTCTCTTTCCAGTCTTTTAAAAATTATAATGGAAATAATATGCTAATATTTAATAAGACCCCCCTCTCCCCCCTCTCCCCCTTCTCTGTCTCCTTCTTCCCTAATGAAACTCTAATCGTCCTTTGCGCAATCTGATCCGTTGCAAATTAGGGAGCCATTAATAAAGATATAAAAATAACGTTGATAATAATAAAACGTTTTGTTGGTAAACGAATAACGAATTAGCCCAATTCAAAATGAAATCGGGGTGCAAACGATCGGTTATTGCAACATTAAAAAAAAAAATTGATGTTATTCAGATTATATTGCATATGACACTGCCCTGAAATTAGCCGTATCATATACGATGCAAAGTAATACAAATCAAAGGTAAAGCAAAGATAAATGAGAATACAGATTATTTTGCAAAAAAAGAAATAAAGGAAATGGCGAATAAGAACATTCAAAGATTGGTTATTCGAATGAAAAAAGAAGACAAAGAAGAAAAGAGAATAAGTGGAGAACGAGGAAGGCAGTTGAAAGAGGAGTAAAGAATAGGTGGAGGAGAAGGAAGGAGAAAGGGGGAGGAAAAAGGAGAAAGAACAAGTGGAGGAGGAGGAGGAGAAGGAAGGGAAAATAGGGTAAAGAGGAAGAAAAATAGGTCGATGAGGAGGAAGGAGGAAGGAAGAGAAAGAAAAAGAAAGATTACGTTGATGAGGAGGAAAGGAGAATAAGAGAAAGAAGAGGAAAGATTACGTGGATGAGGAGGGAGAGGAAATAGAAGAAAGAAGAAGGAAGAATAATGTAGGAGGAGGAAAGAAGAAAGGAAGAGAGAGAAAAAAAGAATAATTGGATGAGGAAGGGAGAAGAGGAGAATGAATAAGAAATAATAGATAGAGGAGAAACAAGAAAAAGAAAGATAAAAAGAAAGATTTGATGAAGAGTAGGAATTGAGAAAGAGGAGAAAGAAGAAAGACTAGATTTACGGGAAGGAAAAGAGAATAGGAGAAAGAAGAAGAAAGTATAAATGGAGGAGGAAGGGAGAAGGAGGAGAAAGACGAAGAAAATAAGGAAGTGGAGAGCAAAGGGAGAGACCAAGTAAGACCGAGGAGTATTATAGTGAAGTGTTAATCTTTCTGAATAATGGTCATAAAGATAATGATGATAATGATAAGATATAATGATGATGATAAAAATCCCAGAGAAGATTAGCACTAATACTGCTACTACTACTATTTCTACTACTTCTACTACTGCTACTGCTGCTGCTGCTGTTACTGCTACTACTACTTCTACTGCTACTGCTACTACTACTACTACTTCTACTACTTCTACTACTACTACTACTACTTCTACTACTACTACTTCTACTACTACTACTACTACTACTACTACTACTACTACTACTACTACTACTACTACTACTTCTACTACTACTACTACTTCTACTACTACTACTACTACTTCTACTACTACTACTACTACTACTACTACTACTACTACTACTACTACTACTACTACTACTACTACTACTACTACTACTACTACTACTACTACTACTACTACTACTTCTTCTACTACTTCTACTACTTCTACTACTACTACTACTACTACTACTACTACTACTACTACTACTACTACTACTACTACTACTACTACTGAGCCCATGTTAATGTTCTGTTGTAAACATCCCCTCAGAATGACCAGGATGTCATGCTGGGAACACTTCTTGCCCTGATCTATGCTCATCGACATTGCCAAGTAGTTGACAAAGAAGCAGTCACAATGTTGGATGCAAAGCTAAAGGAGGAGAGGAAAAGAGCACCAGAAATAGTATGTAGAATTTGATATAGATCATACGGCTCTTATCAGTTTATTTTTGCTTGGAACTTATTGTTAAAACTATGGCCTTCAAGTGTTCATTATTGAATTTGGAGCTGCCTGAAATAAGTTTTTCCTTATTGTTTTGTATATTTATCTTTCAGTGTTTATATTATGCCGCCATGTTTCTCCTGCTCTCCGGGAAAGTGGACAAGGCTCGAGAATATGTGGATCGTATGTTGAAACTAAACCCTGAAGATCTTCCCGGGCTGTCATTAAAAGGCTGGGTGGAACTATCTGCCGGAAGGGAGAGTAAAATCAAAAACACGTTGCAACTGTTTGAGGCCGTGCTTCAAAAGTGAGTGGCAAAGATTAAACAAATTAGAATTGTGAAGTTGATCATTTGATTTGCAATACCTATTTTGTATCTGATATTCAGAATTGTTGAGAAGTTTTGTGCAGTATGTTTATAATAGAATTGGACTAATAAGAATTTGATTGTACAAATAGTTTGGTACAGCAGATGAATGTTTACATATTCTTAAAAGTAATTTTATATGGAAAAAACATGCATGTGTGTGTGTGTGTGTGTGTGTGTGTGTGTGTGTGTGTGTGTGTGTGTGTGTGTGTGTGTGTGTGTGTGTGTGTGTGTGTGTGTAAAGTATGATTCCACACTGGATTTATAATATAGTTTCTAATGTATAAAAAAATCTTTACTTAGGTCACCAAAAGATATTGATGCTCTCTTTGGAAAAGCAAAGTACTTTGAAAATCGCAGTTCTTACAAGGAGTCCATGGATACGCTAAATCTCCTTGTAGTTGCATACCCTGATTTCACTGGACCGCTTGTGGAGAAGATGAAAGTGTATCTCTCAGAGCAAGAATGGGACCAGTCTATGGATGCAGCTACAAGGTGTGTTTATTTAAGATAGAATTTGACTTGTTATCCAGTTTTGTTCTTACATGAAATTTTGTAAGTGACATATCCAGAGAAAAATTATCTTTGAAATACCAAATCTCCTCTTATCTTTTGACAGAGTTCTCAGTGTAGACTCACACAATATTGAGGCCCTGAAATATAAAACCCTGTATGCACTCTGCCGGCAAGGGAATTACGACGATGCAGCTCAGGCACTTAGAGATTTATACAGTGAGATGGATAGAAGTGAGCCAAACAATGCTTCCCTCTTTGTTCACATGGCTCAGTTGTTTTCAAGAATTGTAAGTATGTCTTTTAGGGAATTAGACAAAAGTATATTTTAAGGCTTAAACTTTGGAAGTTACATGATTGGAAGTAACGATGGAATTAATGTATTTATGGTTGGTCTTCATTGCTTAATTAATAATGAATTGACTTTTTTTAAAATATTTATTTATGGCTAACAAATTTCCAGTGTGGAAGAAATCGTCTTGTATTAGAAGAGACTTTCATGATGGCAAGCAAAGCTGCAAAGGTTGATACAGGGAATGCAGAATACCTAACGGAAGTGGGTTATCAGTGTCTCTTGCAAGGTCGCAATAGAGAAGCTACTAAGTATTACAAGAATGCTACCAAACTGGATGAATCATCTGTTGCAGCTCTCACAGGTTAGATATCCTAAGAGGTAGCCGTACATGCATTGCGAAAAGATGTTTCGATATACTTTTGCTGTATCACTTCATATGTATGTTTTCAAATGAAATGTGACTATGTTACCATTGTTTATAGATGATGTATTTTTTGTCTATAGGTATAATCTCATGTCAGCTGTTAGATGGCCAAGTGGATGTTGCAGAACAACAGTTGGAATTTTTAAAAGAGGTACATTTAATGGGTATTTGGAATTGTTGTTGTTAAATGTTCATTTTCTTTTCTGTGATTGTATGTCTTAGACTGTCACAGTGGTGTGAAATAATAGTATTTATAAAAATCCTACGTATAAGACTCGTTCATAAGTTGACTAATAATCCTTATTGTTTCAACTTTAGCCTCCTTGGTGAATAAAACCTATACCAACTTTACCAGGTCCAGCGTAGTCTCGGCACCTCGCCAGATATCCTCTACTTGTCTGCTGTTTTAGGGAGGATGAAGAATCAGAGTTCAGATACGATTCTAGGTGCAGTTTGAGAATTGCATGTTGTAGCTCATAGTCATGAAAATGAGATAGTGGATTGCCTGAGTAAATTTGAGCTTTCTTTCTCTTTCATATGATAAGATTTATCTGACATGTTTTTACTATAGTAATGAATAATGTTCATTTATCAGAATAAATAAGATGTTACAAAGAATGATTCTTGATATATATTGATTGACCTTTGCTTGTTATTTATTATTAGTAGTATAGATATGTAAAATTTTAGTGATGTGATATATTATTTCTTAGTTTTATATCTGTTTAAAGGATTTGTATATTTATTCTTAGATTGATTTAGTTTCTCACTACATATAATTTATGTGCTTTTGAGATAACGTATGTGATAAAAATAGAAGTTATCATGTAGTGTAGACTCTATCATGAAAGTTCTTTTACACTTTGCTTCTGTGTATTGGGATGAAATAAAGAAAGTAATAACTATTATTATTACTAGCTCTACTGACTGAAGCAATTGACAACCACTTCAAGAACCACCGAGGAATGGCCTTTGGTGCAACATACCTTGCAGCTCTAAACCCAGACTTCTTGCTTCTCATAGTTCATGAATGTCTCCTTTATGCTCCAAATCAGGTGCGGTCTTAAAATCTGTGTGATATTTTTCTGATACATATATTTTTTATAAAGTTGATTGAGAAGATTGATGTGTTCATGAAAACTTATCTAATTTTATACAAATTTATTGTCATTGTACAAATTATATTTTGAATATTTTATTAAATTATGTACTTTGTGTCTATATCACCAGCCAAGTGATTCCACAACGACAACCAATGTGCCGCCTGTTGTGAAAAGAGCGTTACTTGTGCTGGATGCCATTACTCGTGCATGTCCAGCTCTTCTCACTGCTCTTGTGCTTTCTGCTCGTACCAAGTTTGTTACTGGTGATGTGAAAGGAGCTTCAACAACACTCCAACATGTTTTAGATGAAATTGGTGAGGAAAGTCTAATTTCACCTTTTTGAGTTCAATTTTTTTTTGTGTTGAAAATTGCAAATTCAGATCTGCTGCATTTTGTCTGAATATCACTTAAAATGTATTTACAGACTCTACAAGTTCTGATGCACACCTATTGATGGCCCAAATCCAGCTGCATCAAGGAAACTACAAGCAAGCTCAACAGAGCTTGGAAGTGGGACTCTCATATAACTTTGAGGTAGTTCTTCTTCCCAATTGAGCTCATAAACTGCAGGTCCAGAAATGCTAAACAACTGGCATTAGATCAGGAAGCTTAAGTCACAGTGGCTTAGCTTATTGTTGGGACTTTTATACAAAGACAGACAGTGATGCAGACTATTACAAAACTAAGATTTATGATTATATACTTTCTTTGATAACATTTTCCTTGCATTAACAGGTAAGAGAGCAACCAACATACCACCTGGTTCGAGCAAGAGTGATGAAAAAACAGGGGCAGTATCAAGAAGCTATCAACACACTAAAAGCCTGCCTGAGCCTTGCCAATACCAGGCCCACAAGTAAGTTCATTCATCCGATTCCTTTTAGTAGTAAACGTCAAGTCTTGGTCAATAGATAATCCACATCGAGTGTATGATATATGTAATATATATGTAATATTTTTAGCCTTTAGTTACATCAAATAGATACAATATGTAAAACTGAGAATATGCTTATAACATATATTTCATCTTTACAAATTATTGATAGTTAATAGGTCATAATGTTCTATCAATCTCAGTAATATTGTAGCTGTTCCTTTTTTACAAGCTTATTATGCAGAGGCGATTTTAAAAAATGTGCTTTGTAATCTGTTCTAGCAACCAAGGGAAGCCGAAATAAAGCCGAGTTGACTCTACCTGACAGAGCTTCTGTGTTCTTGGAGTTGTGTGATGCTTACCGACTCAATAACCAGCCTAATGAGGCAGCTAGTATTATGACACAAGCAATGACAGAGTTTCAGGTTAGTTTGTAGAAAGTTGACCAATGGATTACTTTTTTTTCTATTTTTCTAATTTAATATAAGCAAGTTGGATATTCTTAGTGTCAGATAACGTTTTTCATTGATATCTGACACAATTATTTTTACAATTTATGAAATATCTCATTGATATGATTAATTAGCATGATGTAAAAAGCTTATTGATATTCTTTAAATTGTGTTTAGAGTAAGTGGAATGCTTCATCTAACTAAATCAGGGTAAACATTAAAACTAAATGCTAGTTTTAAAAAAAGTAAGTTTGTGGCTATTCTCCCTTAAACCAAGGGCACCGGTGAGGAAATCAGGCTGAACATCGCCAGCGCAGACTTGGCCCTAATGCGTGGTGACGTTGAACATGCTCTTGCCATGTTGCGATCCATCGGACCCGAGCAGCAGTACTACCTCGAAGCCAGAGACAAGATGGCAAATATCTATCTTGACCATCTCAAAGACAAGCGAATGTTTGCGACTTGTTATAGGTGCAGTGCTTTGTTTTTTGGGGGGATTTCCCTGAACTGTAGAATTGTTACATATATGTATATATATTTTTTTTCTTTTTCTGTTTGGTTTATTGAAATGATAGATTGTTGTTTATGAAAGAAGCCAAGTAGTTGTTTACAAAGTAACTTGATTCAGAAACATTTCAGTTTTTGATCAGATGTGATTTCTAAAAATGAAATTCATGCAGCATTTGCAACACCAGGAATTAAAAAAAAAAGAAAAATCTGCTCTGTATCTTAGAGACAAATAATTTATTGTGAGATGCAAATACTTCATATATAAAAATATATAGATATGAAGAGAAAGATATAATATTGAAGGAGAGAGATATGTAAAGATGTAAGAAAATATGGTTGACAAGATAGATATTATTCACAATTATTCTTCATTAACAGAGAAGTAGTTGAAAAAAATCCAACACCCCAGAGCTACTTGATGTTGGGTGACGCCTACATGTCCATTCAAGAACCTGACCGTGCCATTGAGGTATCTGTTTGATGACCATTAGGTTGTTAGTACACTGCTATTACTGTGAAGACTCAAAATTGGTTAACCTTCATTTGATAATTATATTATGACTAATACTAACTCATCAAGATATATAATCTGATTTTCTGTTCAGGTTTATGAACAGGCTCAAAAACGAAACCCAAGAGATTCGGTGCTAGCATGCCGCATGGGTATGGCACTGGTGAAAACACATCAGTATGGAAAGGCTATTAATTATTACAAGGAAGCAATAAAAAGTGGAAGTAGCAACCAGTTACGGTAAGGTGTATGAAGATTTTGAGTGAAGAATTAATCAGATTTTAGTATGCAGAAGAGTAAAGTGTATCTTTGGTTAAATTACAATGTTGTAATCATATTCCATCAGGTTATAATGTGTATAATGTATCTTTTTATGCATATCGTTATTTGAACTTCATTTCCTGACCATATCATTGATCTGTAAAAAGTATTGTAGGACTTACTATCATGACTTATATGGTCTGAATTTGCTTGTAGTACATTATTTCAGATTAAGGATATCACAAATAGACTTCAGTTTATAAATCACATCTCAATAATAGTAGGTTGTAGGAAAGTAGTAAGTAGCAGGGCAGTCATCATCATAAGACAGTTTGATCGTTAGGCTGACCAGCTGTGGCATCCCTAATGAATTGCATCCACAAGTCTCTGAGTTGAGCACCTCTGGCAATGTATACGATTGTCAGTCCTGTTGCTTCTTTGATGTTGCTTCTGCAGTAAGGCAGTAGTAAAGAAATAGTTTGCACACAAAGACTACATGTTCCATTTTTCAAACAGGTACGATATGGCCGAGTTGCAAATGAGGCTGAAGCAGTACGATAAATCAGAGAAGACCATCAACCAGGCACTGGAAGTGGAAGCAATTAATCATTCCAACCTAACCTCTATGCTTACCCAAGCTAAGCTCCTCAACCTCCTTGCAAAGGTAAGACTTTCAATATTTGTTTGGTCCAAGATGTGTGATTTTTATTTATTTATTATTTTTCTTGTGTGGAACTTACTGTGGTTTTCTTTAATTCCTTTACTTATTTTTTAAGTCAAGTGCTCTTGCAATTTTTAAGGGTAACCTGATGTTGATGTGGTACAAGCACTTAACTCTGTAGAACAGATAGTATACAAGTACTTTATAAAGATGGAAATGATAAAATTCCAGTATTTTCTAGGTTGTCCATCAAATTCTTGCTAAGACATCAAACCCCAAGAAAATATTGCCTATATGCCATGAGCATCTACAAGATTCTCTATTTTCTTCTTTCACATCATTTGAACATATATATATATATATAATATTTTGGATGACTTCACCTTATGTAATGTTCTGAATTACAGGTGCATGAAAGGGCAGGTAATTTTGATCAAGCGCTTACAACGCTCAGTAAGGCTAAGGATGTGCAAGTGAGAGTACTCAAGAGAGCACAAGTAGAACTGCCAGACTCAGTGGCTGAGCAAAAGCAGCTAGCTGGCAGGTATGTCTGATAATTTGCTTTTGTTTGAGTCTGCATTTTTTAAAACTTTATGAGTGCAATTGAGCAGTTCCTTACTTTTTTATAATTAATTCCTTTGGGTCTTATATAAATCTTTCAACTCTTCAATTTGGAGTTTGTACTATTTATAAGATGATATCTTTACTTTATAGAAAGTTATCTTTGAGCTACCTCGATTTTCCAGCATGTGTAGCAAGATGGCCGAACATGCTGCAAACCAGCGTGAGTTTGATCAAGCTATTAGGCTATACAAAGAAGCCCTTCAGTATGATCCTGAACATGCACCTACACTTCTAGCCCTGGCTAAACTTTACATGCAAGTAAGTATATGAAAGGAATTTGAGAAGTCCTTGGGAGCAACTGAATCTTACAAAACCAGTTGATTTATACCTCTGAGCTTTCATTTGCATCAAGTAGAACTGTTTTTAACCAGTTACGTTGTAGGTGGCTAACAAATCTATAGGGTAGAATGCAAAGGATATTAACAAAATATGTTTCACTTTTCAGATAAATGACTTGGATCAGTGTCAGTACACTTGCATGACACTACTTAGAAGTGACAAAGAAAATGACAGTGCCACAGTCATGATGGCCGACCTGTCATACCGGCGGAATGAGTATGATACTGCCATGTTTCACTTCCAGCAGTTACTGGGTATGTAGTATATGTTCACTCTGTACATCAGAAAAAATTATTAGTTTATTTTGCACATGAAGTCTTTTATTTGTCATTGCAGCACAGACTGCCAGTGGTGGTTCACTAGCTCTTACTGTCTGTTGAATATCTTTTGTGTTTATTTCTTTGTGTAAAATGACATATTTCATTTTTTATGATGATTCTGATAATGTTAGTGGTTAGATGTTTACAATGTGTTGATCATAATACCTCAGCAGGATTTTATACTTTTCCGTAATTACTGTATGTAAGCTGTGTTGTCATTTATATTGTTCTTATCAATCCAGACCGACGCCCAGCATATTTCCCAGCATTGGCTCGTCTTGTAGAAGTTATGCGTCGAACTGGAACCTTAGATGAGACAAATCCTTATCTCGAACGGGCTGAGCAAGCTACCCTTAGGCCAAACACAGACTCTGGTTTCAACTTCTGCAAAGGATTATATGACTGGTGAACATTTTTCTTTTGTTGTGGAATATATAAAATATATCCAGAATATTTTTCATATATAAGTAACTGCACAAAATGTTTTGTAATGTTCAGATATCTGAAGGGATTGATATGTTATCATGTAAACAGTGTTGTGACAGCATTTTTACAATATGCTTTTTTTTTATTAATAAGTATTATTTCACAGGTATGTGGGAAATCCAAATGCAGCCTTAAAGTACTTCAATAAAGCTCGGAAAGATCAGGAATGGGGTCAGAGAGCAATTTATAACATGATTGAAATATGCCTAAATCCAGACAATGACACCATTGGAGGAGAGACTTTTGAAAGTGTGGACAGTGAAGTCAACCAGTCTGGTGCAAGAGACACTTTGGACATGGCCATAAGGACAGCAGATAAACTCCTGAAGGTACTTTATTAGTTTTGAAGTGTATGATTTGATTCTTTGATTTAAAATATTATTATTTGGATATATTTGCATATATCCTCCATTTATGAATTCATTTTACATTTCAGGAACTGCATCCTAAACCTGGTGATCAGCAGGTTTCTCATCAGATCCTGGGTAACTTCCTCTTGCTGGCGACAAAGCAGAAGGCCAATGCTGAACGTGCACTTCAAGATTTCATGAATATTGCCAGTCAGGAAAGTTACAAGAATCACGTTGGGGCCATTCTTGGTATGGCTACAGCATACATGATATTAAAGCAGGTTAGTTAAAAAATCAACTTTGAAATTAGTCTAGTCCTAGGAATGTTAATAACTGTCATGGATCTCTCATGCTGTCTCATAGATTATTGCAGTGTTGCATTTTCATTTTAAGATTGGCTTCAGTATGTCAGTAGAAATGTTTTTATGTAACCCCTTTAGTAATTTCTCATGCAAAAGTTTTTATTTTTTCTCTCTCTAGACCCCACGTGCTCGAAATCAGCTGAAACGTGTTGCTAAATCAATTTGGAATTTTGAGGATGCAGAATACCTTGAGAGATGTTGGTTACTGTTGGCAGACATATATGTGCAGACTGGAAAATATGACATGGCCACAGATCTTCTGAAGGTTTGATTTAGATATTGACTTTTTACAAAATAACATAATACAAATCATTGGTATTTCATATGTCCATACATGAAAACATAGTTGGACGTTTACAAGTATACAATGAGATACTAAGTCTCGGCAAAATATGCTTTCTACCCTAAATTTCTCTCCGTTCTAGCGTGTCTTACAGCACAACCGATCTTGCATGAAGGCTTATGAATACATGGGTTTCATCATGGAGAAGGAACAGAGCTATCGAGATGCTGCTTACAACTATGAACAAGCTTGGAAGTTCAGTGGAAATACAAATCCAATGATAGGTGAGAAATGATTTACCGGAAACATATCGTTTGTAACTTTCATGGCATTATATAGGATTAGATCCTCCTCCTACACATACACAGATATTTATATAATGTATTTATATGATTAATTTACCTGTGTGTTGCTCCTTTTCAATATTTTAAGCGACTTTTCATTTTCTTTCAGGATACAAGTTGGCATTTAATTACATGAAAGCTAAACGATATGTAGATGCAATAGATGTATGCCACACTGTCCTTAATAAGCACCCTGAATACCCAAGGATACGCAAAGACATTCTTGATAAATCACGTGCAAGCATTCGTGTTTAGAGTGAAACATTTGGAAACTCAAAAAAAGGTCTAAATATACCAGCTTAAGGACTGTTGGATATGGTTATATATGAAAGTCACTCATATAGGCGTGTGTGTGTGTGTGTGTGTGTGTGTGTGTGTGTGTGTGTGTGTGTGTGTGTGTGTGTGTGTGTGTGTGTGTGTGTGTGTGTGTGTGTGTGTGTGTGTGTGTGTGTGTGTGTGTGTGTGTGTGTGTGTGTGCGTGCGTGTGTGTGTGTGCATGTATGTGTGTGTGACCATGTGTTACTCTTAAAAAAATATTTATTGTCCTTTTCTTGAAATGTGCTCAGCATTTGATATATTTTTATTTAGAAGTAAATGCTTTATGATTCATTGTTCTTGAATTACAGATAATTATAATTTTTGCATGTAAATTTGTATTGATTTTTCTGATCATTTAATCTAGTCATTTATTACATTGTGTGAAGAGAAACTCTCAAGAGTCTAGTCATATATGGTCTGAAATTATGTAGCAAATTAATGCCTGAATGTTTGACTGTGAGTAATTTATCACTACTTGTACCACAAATATCCGTCCATTAACACTGCTATTTTGTGAATGCACAAGAGAAGATCACATGTTGGAGATTATTGGATTTGAAAATAAGGAAACTATTTTATAATTCCTAAAATATAGAAAATATTTTACCTATAATTATGTATTATCTAATAGATACAAGTCACAGATTATTGAAAAGAAGTCTTTACATGAATAAAGATGATTTGGTTTACAATACATTTAGAATACTGATATTATGAAGCTGTATTTATGTACTGCATTCTCATGTATACACATTGTGATGCTTGAATACACAAGGCAATGTCCATAGATTTCTGACTTATTCCTTTGCTCTATTGAAGTTATCTTATTTCAATATTTTTGGTACTCTAAGCTACCTTGTGAGTTTGTTTTGATCCCAGTTGCCTTCAGAAACCAAAAACCATTGTGTTGTCATCTCTTCATGATTGTAGTTGTTGAAACTGTCAAATTTATTTATGGGAAAATCACCTGTAACTTTAGACAACATAGATTTTTCTCATGTATATGTAATAATAGATTAATTAATTAATATTGAAAAAAAAACTTAAGGTAGCATTTATGAATCACAAACAATATTTTTATTTCCTAAGATCACTCTCTGTCAAATTTTGATTAACTCATAGATGCCAGAAACATGCACTGTTCACAATGGTTATTTGTTTAAATATTTTCCATTATACATAGATGGTTTTACAATTGCCAAGTCACCAAGGAATCAGTTACTAGGCCTACTTGATCTCACCCATTTACCAGGAGTGATTTCACATTTTCTTGGCTGAGGCAAGCTATGTCTGGGAAATAGTGCAGAGATGTTGTGTCCATATATAGAAAAAAGAAAGTTCATTACCAACCACATAATCTCACTGTTTAATGAGCCATATCATTAATTTATTCAAATATCCTGAATTTGATCTTAAGTTAACCCACACAGGACGGGTGGTACAGCATGTGTACCGCGCATTCAAAAGCCCAGTTGCCGGGCGGCACAGTATTGTGCCAGCCATTCAATTGATTTAGGCCTAATAATTCGAACGCCCCGGCATTTGGACATTCAAGGCTAGAATTCCCCCGTCCCCCGTCGTAACTCAGCAGCAGCTTGATTCCTTTACTGATGAAAGGTCTTTCAGTGTCCTAAGATGGCAGAAAGGGCTAGAACCCACTCCTGGTGATGAGTTGTCTGGACTTAGCAAGTGCTGAACTGGTTTTGAGACCAGCCTGAACGTTTGGGCTAGCACTGGGGTTCCACCAATGCCATCTGCCTTTTTACTGACTTCAATACACAAAACACCCAGGGAACTGTAGATTCTTGGTGGTGTGGCTTGGCCTGGTTAGAAAGTCCATTCAAGTCCATTCCCAGACCTGTTGGGTATAATCTTGGGTATATATAGCTTCCTATATATCCTATGCTGCTTCTTTGTTGAGCCAGTCAGCACACTGAATCCCCTGCTATTGCATGAGTTGATAAGTTTTGGAGAAAAAAAAAAAAAGAAAGAAAGAAAAAAAAACAAAAATCTTTATGTTGATTGCTTTTTGTTTGGAGTGTATCAATATAATCAATTCCTTTGTTAATATTCAATTTGCTTGCAGTGTTTTTTTCATCCCATTTTAGTAAGTAATCAAAAGACAAATCAAAACTTGTAGACCTGTAGATCTGTCTTAGTGATATAACTTAACCCATTGCCGATGCGGGATAGATTTGCTTTCACAGGCTCCAGAATGAGTTATATTTCTGATCGAGGCAGCTTCTGCAACATAATTTGATTTTTCCCACTCCCTTTTAGTCACTCATTGTAGAGCTAGAGACATTTTTGTTTTGTTTTTTTGTGTGTTTTACTGTTTTAGAAATTTATATCTGTCATATCACAGGTTCCAACAATTCTGCAGTTGACTAAAATTGTAGTTCAGGGTCCATATCAACTCATTTTTTTTCTTTATACTCAATGTGATAGAAGTATTACTGTTTTAGGGGGGGACAAAAAGCAACTTTTTTTTTCTTCGTATTTCTGTGCTGTCACAAACGAACACGAAACTTATAACCATCCAAACTGAAGAGGTAAGGAAGAGGAAGGAAACTTGTGCTTTTGACAGTGAGTGCCACAATAAAAGGCATCCCTACTGGCACAGTGGCACATTGTAGGCATTGGGCATGGTGTGAGTCACCTTCCTCGTCTCGTTCTGCCTGCACATCTTTCATCTGCGGTACTTTAGAGCAAGTGGTCGGCAACTTGCTATGTGCCATCCCTCTATAGAGATAGTGCTTGCTAGAGACCGTAGATGGGTGCCATTCAAGGCTCTCTCTCTTGCTGGTGCTAGAAGAAAGTGGTGCCATCTAGGTTTTGAAAGGGAGTTGAAACCCATTTTGCTTAATATTACGGCAGTTATAATAATTATGACTGCAATTGTTAGCATTACTCACTTATTACTCATAGCACAATAAAATAACATAGTGATCCAAAATCCCCGAACGTCATAACGTCCATTATCAGGCAAAAGCTCCTGCGTCATGTATGACGAAAAAACACGTCATCCGTCGTTAACGGGTTAACTTTGTATAAACTTCTGGACAAAGCTAAAAAACATATTACGTTTAGTCCACTTGGACCCCCTTGGAAAGCTTATATCAGTAATAAGAATCATAAAAGACTTTCTCCCAGAACTTGTAAGGGATGATGTAATTAACCCACTGCAGACGGGGGATAGATTTGCTTGCCCAATCTTCAGGATGGGAAATGGTGCAGAGGCAGATTGAAGCAACATAATTTGCATCTTCCCATTCTCTTTGTCACTCCTAATAAAACTAGAGCATTTTTGTGTTTTATTGAGTACAGTTTTCAGTACAATTTTACATGCACTACCAGCATCAACAGGTTACAGAGGATATTAAACAAAAAAGGAAGTAAAGAAAAAAAGATATTTAGATATCATATCTTTATTTTTGTACTACTTATATTCTTAGAATATAAGCTAGTGCTTTATATATATAAATATACTTAGTATAAAAGTAATGAAACAACTATATATATATTCTTGTATACATTAAAAATATATTTACTGAAATATATTTACTCTTCAGACCAGATTAATTTGAACAAAGTTTTAAAATTTTGCCTTTATGATTAAAGCAGATTATATTTGCTTTCAGCTAAAATGAACAATTATGAAGACATCACCCAGAGATCTTTTCTCAAATGTTCCTATAAACAGTTACTTATAAAAATGACTCCTTACCATTTACTTAGCATAGCTTACTTTAATGTAAAACCTCAATGAAGTTCATAATTAGGCAACCATATTTCCTAAATAAAAACTAACGAACACTAAAATAAAGTACAATAGCCTACCTCTTTAAGAATAGTCATGGTACCTCATTACAACATGCCATCAAACTATGCCTAAAGTTCCCTGTAAATTCAAAACTGATAATAATAATGGAAGTATGTGAAGTGGGTAGTTGAACAAGGACATATAAATGGAAGTTAAAGTAAGAATAAGAGTTAAAAAAGGCTTGGTGACTAATTGTCTCACTAGCGCAAGAAAAAGGCTTGTGCATAGGACAGGTAAAATCCAGTTTCTAGCTCCTGTTTAACTAATGAATATTTAATTACTACATTTTTCTGATTAAGTAGTAATGAAACCTATCCTGGAAACTAATGCAAATACAAGTACAAGTACAGGTAAATTTACACAAGATAAGAAGTTGCATAATTTAGCAACACAAAGGCTGCACTCTGACCCTTCCTATAAAACATATTTGAAAGCATGCAAGGTTAAATGACAATAGAAAAATGACAGCTTGGCAGAAATTTGATTTTAGTACCATATCTGGAACTAGCTATAACCCTGCTTGTCACACTATTGCTGATACATGTAATTTTATCATTATTGCACTGACTGAACTGCTTTCAATATTCATATCAAAATAAAGATGATATATCTGACATGATGTTTTTATTGTGAAGTAAAGTTTAACTGTAAAGAATTCCGAGTCTGCTAACGATAGCTGCTGTGTAACAAAAATCATCCCGATTTGCTGAGTAGATGCAAATGGTGCAAAGAATCCATACGATGAGGTAGATCTTCATCACAATGACATTAAAAGGTCACCTTATTGCAAGTTAGGAGCAAATGGACCTATTATACTACAAAGATTGACCTGAATGACAAAAGGAAACTTACATATCAGGCAGTAATGCTGTTTCATTTTGTTAAACAACTTGTAAGTTTAAATGCTTAAATGACATGAAAGCTAAACTAATTTAAAAACAATTGGCAGACCTTATTGTAGAGGTTCCTCTCCCATAATAACTGCCTTCTTCTTTCTATACACCTCCATGACTGCTTCCAAGTCCTTATCAGCATCAATTACAAGAACAGGAGCAGGAGGCGCACGGGGTTTATGCTCTAATAGCCACATCTCGTAGTAGTTGTGTACCTTTTGAAAAGAATGGTGTGAGGGATAAGATTAGATGAACCTACAGTTTTTGAAAAGAGTTACTTATCAGTTATACCATGTCATTCTATTCTTTAAATAACTTTGAAAATAGCCATTCATCAATTATACTGCGTCCTTCTATCCAATATCTAAATTTTAAGAAATGGAAATGAGACACAGACATGAAGTCTACACAAATGATAAGCACAATACCATCATAAAGATTGATCATTATCAGATGGTACCTTACTGCTACATCAAAATACAGAAAAGACGCATGGAGAACAAATATACTGTCTGAATGGTTTCAACAAAATCAATCATGTAAGTACCTGTTTAAGATATTCCAATGGAACCCCTGCTTCTTCAGAACGACCTCGCTCTATCATCCTGTTATGGACTGTTTCTGGCGTCGATCTTAAGTACACTGTAAAAGTAAACATAAATAAAACCACTTGGTTCTCTTCATCTTTTTCATACAATTTACAAGAAAAGCTATAATCCACTGCTTTACAATTGCTAATTAGATCCTTCACTAACAGACAAATATTTCTACTCTTACCTATCAAATCAATTCCAATATCAAGATTTGATTCAAGCAGATCATAGTATTCACACAGTACACTATACTCAGCACCCTGCAGTTCTCCAGACTCATGACCACTTTCCACAAAACAATATCTGGAAAAAAATATTAATTTACTTCCTTGCTACTGAGACTCTCCAAAGAATGGGTTTACTGTAGATTCCTTTTCATTCTCAAAATTCAAGTCTGGATACTATGCTCACTGCTAACTTGTTATCATTTTTGCATACAGAACATTAATGGATTTTAATAATTAATGCATAGGTGTAATTATGTAAAAATGATCTCTTAAGTATATTTGAAGCCCTCAGTGAAGCAATGAAATTATACAGAAGACTCCCTAACATTCACTTCCCTTATAAAAGTTGACTTTAAGTACATTTCCCCATGAATGTTTGACATTTACAGCATGTTTCAAATATCTGCTTAAATGTCATTGTTCACTTTTAGTACCTTCCTTGGCTTGCTGTTGGCTATGACTTATTCAGTTAATCCAATTTGTGTCTGACTTTACATCATTCAGCCACATGTCCTGTCCAATTTATTTTTCCATAATTTGCTGTCTCCTTAACTTAGACAATCATATTGCCCTTTACAGTCCTCTTGTGAATGCTTGAGTTAACTTTGAGGGCATGGAAAGGAGTGGTATGGTCAACTTGCAACTACTAATTTAGCTCCTCAACCTGCATCCTACAAAAAAAAAGTACCTGTTATTCTGCAGTGATCTCTCTATGAGCTTGACAGGACTGTCACAGTGTTGTAGGTGAATATTTAGTCGAGTCAGCTGGACATAGGACTGGAAAAGGAAACTCCAGCGTTTGGGGTCTTCGTACAACTTCCCTAGTAGATTGTGGCCATGGAGATTTGTCCATAGGTTTAGAGGTTCCTGAAAATATATTTATATTAGTTATACATGGTATCTATACAAATGATAAGAAGGAAGTACCATTCACATATATCCAAGTAAGCAGCACATTTAAATACAAGTTTCACTCCTATATATCAAATAGTTTTCTTTCCTGTTCCATCATCGCCATACCTGATGTGTAGCTACCCCTGGCAGGGCCGAGAAGTACTGAAGGAAGGTAGATTTACCGCTGCCAATGTTCCCTTCGATAGACACTGTGAAGGGCCTGGACCTTTTCCTCTTCTCTGAGGGAGTCTGAGAAAGCACGATAAAGATAGAGTTTTGATCGTATTCCCATAACATATATAGGATAATACAGTTCTTTACATCTAAGATACAGATTATAGCTGCAATGTTATAAGAATAAAACCAAAATTGTCAGGTGATAAAGATGACACATTCAATATCATTATTACTATTACTTTCTTCAGTATCTTCATTCTCAAATTGTATCTGTAATGTGGTAGCACAGTAACCAGAGTAAGGAAGTGGATTATCTTTTTTTTAACATTAGAGTAAACCAGAAGAGTATGTATCAGCAAACTTATTAAAATCTTATGATATACATCTTTCATAAACCCTTCGTTCAAAATACAACACTTAAATAAATATCTTCATGGCAGAAATTGCACATATTTAATATATGCATATATTCTCACCTCAGAGGCTATGAGATCAAAGCTCTTCTGTAGGAGGAGAGACGCCGGCAGCAGCGACAGTCCAGCCTGGGGTGCAGAAGACTGCCTGTCGTCCTCCCTCTTCTTGGGCGATGTCGAAGGAGAAGTGGCAAAGATGTTTCTCATGGCATGGTTGACAAGGTCACGACCTCTCAGGCTTTCTGTAGTCGGTTCCTCTGCCGTGACCAACTTTAATGGCGACTCCGTTAACATGTTTGAACACATTCTGCATTTGGAGTGGAAACAGAATCATGAAAGAAAAGGCCACTAATCTAACCAATGCTCAGTGTCAACAAATGGCAAAAAATTCAGATAAACAACAACAGTATTTTAACAAAAAAGTGTGCGTGTAATGTATATGTGAAGTATATGTATATATGGATATATGTGTATGTATATGTTTATTTACATATACATGTGTAAGTTAAATGTATGTTCTGTAATAAGCCTAACTTCATTCAAATTGTCCAATGCCTATATGCATGTTTTTTTGTGGTTTGTTTTTGTTTTTTGTAAATGCTATGATATTTTACGTAGTATTTTCCCTACTCTATACATTAATTCGAAACTAGTCAAACCACCAATTATTGTAAGTTTATTTACCTGCCATGTCACTAATTATCCAGAATGAATGAAAATCGGGTTAACGGACAAACAAATGACCTAATTCCCCAAAATCACCAAAACAACATACAAGCAGCCAAAAAAAATCCCTAAACGATTAAAAAAGCCATTCGAAAAAATCTCCCATTCAAAAAAAGGGGAAAAAACGATCAAAATCCCCAGATAAATAGAAGAGGGCGCACCTGCACGTCCTCCCAGGGAGCTTCCTCTTCAAA
>BOPN01000681.1:377301-384801 GCA_017312705.2 Penaeus japonicus | reverse complement strand
ATATATATATATATATATATATATATATATATATATATATATATATATATATATATATATATATATAACACACACGCACACACACACACATATATGTATACACACACACACATACACACATATATATATATATATATATATATATATATATATATATATATATATATATATATATATTAGAAAGAGATAGAGATAGATAGAGAGAGGGAGATATATATAAAGAAAGAACGAAAAAAAAATAAAGGAGATGTCGATGTATGGCTTGAAACATGCATATTCACAATGTACATGGGTAAACATATATATATATATATATATATATATATATATATATATATATATATATTTATATGTATATATTATCTATATCTATATATCTATCTATATCTATATATCTATCTATATATATCTATATATATATATATATATATATATATATAACACACACGCACACACACAAACACACATGCACCTACACACACACACACACACATATATATATTAGAAAGAGATAGAGATAGATAGAGAGAGGGAGATATATATAAAGAAAGAACGAAAAAAAGATAAAGTGAGATGTCTACATGTATACGTAAACATGCATATTCACAATGTGCACATGGGTAAACATTTACTGCACTGTATAGCCGTCAGAACCCCGTCATATTGACAGCATCGCCTCCATGCTAAGTGCGTAGACTTGATAAAAGTTCACTCAATTGCTCCTTCGTTCAGAACTTCCGTACCTGCTGATTAATAGTAATAATAGTTAATACTCTCTCGGTTTTGCTTGCTTTGGTGAATTCATTTCTCTCTCTCTATAACACGTAGTAACACAAGTACACGAGTACCTTGTTGTGAATGCCATCTATTTGCATAATAATCACCGTTGACCCGAGTGCCATGGGCTGTGGGACGAGGCTGTGACGTCAGTCATTCGAGCGGTGACGTGGGTCGCGCAGCTGCAAGCCACGCCCCCAATCCTCTCGCACGGGAAGGTGGCTAATAATTAATGCGGATTAACAGATACCTTTCATGTCCTCATCCGGCTTTGCAATGTCCCGCCCTTTGTCAGTGTGAAATTAAATAGATGCCCGCATTTTCCATGCCTTTCTCAGCAAACCTCGCCATTATCCCACAGTGTGTCATTCATGTTTGCATACAAGTTCTTGTACTTGTTGTACTAAATATAGTGGATGATTGTGCTTGTGCTTGTGCTTGTGCTTGCCTTTTGCTTGCTTTGCATAAGCAGTTATTTCTGCTGGCGAGTGTTTTGTATGTTGATTATTTACTATCATTATCACTTTAATATGCTTGTTTCTCGCCTTATCACGATTTTTTACACTAAACCATTCTTGGCTGACGGTGACTCTGTCAAAAAGCGAGAGCAAAGTATTCTCGCTTCCCATTGCTCAGAAACCATTGGCTACTTATGCTTAGTGTCGACGAATTTGCCACATAGTGACTTACCTTCACAAATCAATTGATGTTTCGAGCATGAAATAGGATCACAAAAAAAAGCAATTGACTCACTGATTTTTTCGGGTATCGTCTATTTCTTGCATGATCTTTCCATTACGATTCCCCACAATATCTAACCTACTTAAACAATAATCTAATTTCCTTACATAAAAAGGGAACCGAATGTCATGAACACAAAGAACACTCAAGGAGTTCCTCACTTTAATAGCAGGTCATTTTATAAAATCAGCACATCACTCACAACCCAATGACGCCGCTCTCTACCTCCCTCGCCTATTATGTACAATAACTCCCAACCTTAAAGTACAGCCCTTGTGGCGAGCATCGGGAAAACGGAGAAGCCATTGGTATCATCGGAGTGAAAAGTCACCGATTGATTTTTGGCGGTTCTTTATTTGGCAGATTTTGAAGAAATAGTTACGAGGGACGCTCTGCTTTTTAAATCTTGTTTAGTTGAGTCAAATACACTTTTCTCTAATGTATTCAATGAAGCTTCCTTTGTTCCTGTGGTTGTTGTTGTAAAGAAGATAAAAGGAGCTCATCAAATTGCGCCATGCAACATAACAGTCCTTACTGTCAATTGCATCATTGTATAATGGGTATGGGTCAATAAGGGTGGATTTCCTGAGGACAGATATTCACATTGGCATATCAGTGATATATTCCAAGGCCCTGGTCACTCATAAGGACGCAGTTCGTAAAGTAGCAATTTGAAATTTGCTTCGAGATGGATCTGTCAAGCTGTAGAAATAGGAAAGATGTTGGAATCTTTATCTAAATAATCTTTTATCGTTAAATGGGTGTCTGGCCAATTTTGCTTTCAAAGGTCACTGTATTTTTACTTTCTTATTATGTACATTACCCTTACATCCAAAGAACAAATTAAAATAGTGATATTCAGTAAATACTAATGCGTATGACCTATTTAACCTTAATGCAAATAGCACAGCGATTGCTATGATCTAAGATTAAACTAATTGGTTTGGTTATCCGGCCATTAGGCAGAAATGAAACATGTCCTATTCCGAAAGATTATTCCACGCTGATAAAAAAAAATATTCTAAATATCCTCATGGAAGACTTTATACCCATGTGTTCCCTGTCCATGTTGCATCGGAAATGTATAATCATCGGTTGCACCTTCTCGCTTGCCATTAAGGATAATGATGATGGCATTTGCTCACATAATCACACTTTCACTTGTGGAATGACAAGGCAAGCGATTTGACCATTTCATTTCATAATTGTTTTAGCCTTTGCGTCTTAAAATTAGTATCTTCCAAGTAATCATTCCATGACGAAACTCACTTTTAATCAAATGAAGATATATCTTTGTCTTCACGTGATGACAGTTAAGAGCACAGACAGAAACACATCATTATGACATTTTCCTGGAGCAGCGATATCATGTGTTTTAAGCACAAAGTAGGAAGTATATAAGTATTTAATAAAACTAGAATATAGACAAATTGTTAAAAAACACAGTGAAATCGGTATACATATTCATTTTACCAAAGTACTAGTTAGGACAGCTCGATCAGATAAATTGTCCTCATAACCACACGCACATCCCGAAGAATGGTAGCCATTAAGTTTTTTGTGGCCGAACCAGAATGCATAATACTCCTTAACTCTGTGGGAAACTATTTTCTAATTCCTCCTTAATTCTAGTTCAGGAAGTTCTAAATCATATATGGAAATATTACCAGTACTAACCAAATGATCGAACAGTCAATAGTAAACACTGACCATGTAGATCACGCGAAGTATTTTCAGAAAATTACGTCCTTCTAACAGCCTAACTAACAGCTAATCTTATTAATGTCATGTGTATATGTTATACTCCACCAGGCTAGAATATGGATGAGGGCGTACATGGCAACAGATCCAGAGATTAATTCATCTTGCACGGCACTAAGCTGTTGCGACGTTGCATGGCACCAGTTGGGGTCCTGCTTTGACCCTCGGTATGGTGAAATATCTACCCTTTCTTTGACCGATTTACAGTGAAGACGAAGGACGACAGGAAGAAGAAAAATCACATTGAGTAAAAGACATTTAGTAGTTAATAATCGTTGGTGAATAATAATGAAATGTTTACCCAAAAGAATAGATGGAGATCTATGGATAAAGTAGATATCGATGCGCCAGTGATCACAAGGTTAGGAGGAAACTGCGCATGTCAAAAGCAAAAATATTTAGGCCAAGGTGTACACAAAAGCAATAAGAACCACATTGACCGAAGTTGAAATATTGCAGACTTTTAACAACGGGAAGCGAAGAAGCTTGTAGCACCAAACAAAGACTTTTGTAAAGATAGTCATAGCCAACTAAAAAGATATATAATAAAAGTTATACTTCCTGAAAATATGAGATACAAATAATGCGAATTAACATTTCTTGTTCTTTCGTATTTCTGCAGTATGATTAATCGAATTACGAGTTTTTCATTGATTATCTAACTGAGCGAAGGCTAGGCAATACATCACACAAGCTGGCGAATAAGATTAATAAAGATATTAAGAAAAAAAAATATTGATATAATGGTGAATGTGCGGGCTTCGGGCCTGCGTTAAGATTGCACCGTGTTTTGTGCAAGGATGCAAGTATCATTTCAAGTGTGTAGAATATGCAGGAACATACGCACATGTACGTATGAAGGGGGTGCGGGTGGTGGAATGGTTTCTACACATGTTATCGACGTAGAATGAACTGGGTTCTATTCATGTTTAATGATGCGTCTTACAATGCGGAAAATTCATATATCTGAGAGGTGAAAGACTGGCCACTATGCCATTAAAGGCTGTCTAGAAAGTTGATAAGAAAGCCAAGAGTTTAGAGAGTAGATAGATAAGACACTCTGGTGCCATAATCATGACAGACTATTTGTACCAATGATACTTTTGTCCAGCGTTCAATTTTCCCCTTGAATATATTAATTTGCCACATCGAACTCAATATCAAATATCTTACAACACCTAAATCGCCGTGAGAAACAAACAACTAATTAACATAAATTCAACCATCTACTCGTGAAAACCATACAACAATACTAACGAAACAGACAAATAAACTCAGGTACTTGAAAAAAAAATAATGTAAATGTTGAACGCCATGTTTTCCAAAACATTATAAGGTTAACATCGAACAAACTACCTCCATAACGAGGGTCAGATAAATTAAAATAAATACACATGTAAAGTGGAAGAGCCGTTCGTAACAGTGAGGAAGTCTGTCTGAAGAGGCAGTTCACAGCAGACTAACCCGGTAAAGGATGACAGCGTCTGACCAGGCTGGAAAACAGGGCGACGAGCCTAAACTGGATTCGAAACTGGCGCGTGACATTACTAGCGAGTGAGGTCAGGCCTTAGGAATGATGAAATTAGTAATTTACTAATGATTCGGATATGATAGGCAGTAAATGCAGTTTAGTTGAGCCCTTTTTTTTGTTTTATTTTATTGGTGCTACATGGTATGATTAAGAGTAAAGTTAGATATAATTAGAAAAAATACATTTGTAGTTGTAATAGATTCGAATGATTTACTATGAGGATTCAGATGTATAAATAACAGTAATCATATTTTCGCCTCCGATTCAGTCTTTCATATTACCAAATTAACATTTAGTTTTAAAAAGTATGCAATTAGAAAACATATTAATGACAGTTAGAAATTGCATTTCATACTTATCATTCATAAACTCTTAAAACAGCAAAATTACACACGAGATATTTGCTTCTCACACCAATCGTTAATAAATCCTGGCAATACTTCCAGTAAAAAATAAAGTGCTACTGCCACTCAGCCTCTGCTTACACAATTCAATAATCATTTGAATTTGAGAGAACTCAGGTAATCAGATCTGACGAATAATTCCTCATTGATATCACGAAATGCAACATAGATCGCCATCCTTGACCATTAGTCTAAGGCGACTTGCTAAAAGCTAGTCATGCAAAGCTAAGGTTTTACTATAGCCATACCTTGGCGTGGTATTATTCTTTTAAATGTTGTAACCATTAATTGCAAATTACATACGTCTTTAGTGGAATAATTAGATGCTGTGAGTATATACGACAAACCAATTAATTGTCTCCTTGACTTGAAGGGGAACACTCCTATTGTGCAAACTTCATTTAAGAAAATGGTCTGTCAGTCAATCACGGTCAAATGATCAGTGAAAAACTTGAAGTAAGGCATTAACATCTAATAGATTCAAAATAAGACATAAATAAAGTAGATGAGCAAGTCCCCTTGTTTCTTTCATTCTTTAATTAGCAAGTCAGCCAGACTATGGGAAGACCTTTTCATTTCTTTGTTGTTTTCCTTATTCCTGACCCTGCAGTTAGCCAATTGCTTAGTGAAATGGGCACCCCCATGTCTCAGAAAGCGTGATAAAACGTTTCGACTTTGCTTTACTAAAACTAATCAAAATAACAAACATCTTAAGTGTATTGCCACGTAGATCGCGGAGCAGGAACATGGCAACGGCGTAGAAGTGCCGTGGCAGGTAACACGATAAGGTGTTGGCGTGGCAGAGGTTAAGGAACAGCAGGATGAGACTCTGCAACAGGCAAGGGGAGTCACGTGTACATCAAGACACCACGACTGCGCCATGTGCGACCTTGCTTGACCGCGAGGCCAGATATAAGAGGAAGACCTTCTGCTAGTCGACATCATTCAGTCCATCCTTGTATGCTCTAAGTAACTATCCTCGACTTCCCATTCACTCAGAAACACGGTATTCTTAATTAAAGAGACTTGGATGAAATAAGTCACAACGTCATATTGGTATTTTCAGTTCCAGTAGAGTGACGTGAAGTTCTTATTTCCCATTTCGAAGAGAATATTAAGCGCGTCTGTGAATGGTCATGACGTTACAGGATGAGGGAAAATGCAGACTGTCTTATGCATACACATTCACCCTTTGCTATGAATGAAGATTACGTGACAGCTACAAGAAATAGTAAACGAAAGAGTAAAACGAAGTCTTTTCCCACTATTAAATCTGCGAAAAGGACTGCGTAATTGTGCACATCCATTATATAAAGACCAGTGTGTGAGACGAGCATATCTGGTGACATGTGGTTAGAAAATCATCCTCGGACCAACTTCGGAGATGGGAAGAACATGCAATGTGAGGAGTAAACAGTGCTTAGAAAAAAATAAATGATGGCTTGAATCTGTAGGTCACTGGAGACTTAACAACAGTTGCGATCATGTTTGTTTGTTTTAGCAAACATTGTGGGTATATCATATGCAAGCGATTAATTTGGGGACCCATGAATCAACAGACGTTCACCTACAACTGTATTTCATAGAGAAACATACTGCACAGTAAATATTTGTTGAATAGCAACCACGTGTTCTTCAGACCATAAGACCATATTACTCTATTCAGCATCCCATGTTATCTGAAGTCACGTCCTGTGTTCCAAATCCGAGGTCTGTCTACTTAACTCATTGTACTCATGCACTCTGAATTCGCTTAGGCGATGACATAACTCCGATACGAACTCCGCACTTCTAAACATCAAAAGACATTTATCCATCTATTTATGACAGCAATTTAACAAGCAAATGAAATCATTTGGGTAAGCTTGGCAAGAGCTACCGCGGACTACACGCATCGGACGCTTGTAAGTTCGTGCCTCCTCGTAGGGAGAGAGCGCTTATAATACTAAATCTTGGGAGCTTGTGACACGGCGTTACCAATGGAATCTAGGACGTGTCCGGTTACATTCAATAACTGCCCTATTAAGGAACCCTTTGTTGTGTGTATGGTGGAATTATGTGTCTCGTGTGAATCGTTACTCGAAGGTTTTTTGAAATCGAAATAACATGGACTCATCGGTGTGCGTTTGTTTGTGGGGATCGTTTTGTTGTGTTTGTTGAGGTTTGTCGTTTTGCTCCTTAACTTTGCTATAATATTTTGCAAGAATGAAGATATTTTGCCTTCGGAGTTGATTGGATAAATTTAATGATAGTTCTAATTAAGAATTATGATAATAAACTGTGGAC
>BOPN01000681.1:332301-337301 GCA_017312705.2 Penaeus japonicus | reverse complement strand
ACGGAACCTAAAGCACTGTCTTTGCCAGTGCTTCGTATAATTACGTCTATTATTTGTATGTGTGGACATTTTTACGTCCTAATAATACCAATAGAGTTTAAAGTCAATACAATTTCAAGAGTTTACTCATTATTTTTGACAAAAAGCGTAAAAACCGCTACCGTTCAGAGCGGGCAGCTCCATGTACTCGAGCGAGGTAGAGCTTTAAAAATAATCTTGGCCCCCGAAAGCAAATGTTGATAGGTCACAGTTTGCAAAATGAGTGTTCTGTGAGAAAGAAACGTGAATCATAATAAAATATCAAAGAATGTTTGTCATAAAAATCAACATTCAGTAAACTTAGAATATGGTTGTCGTTAATTTCAAGTTCAAATACATGAATAATTCCTAAACATTTAATTAAAAGTATCCCGTGATGACTGATTAAAAGTATTCTGTAACACCTTGTTAAAAAACATTCCTTAAAAATCCACTTCAAATTAATCCGTCACATTTAATCCCCGTTTCTCTCCTCTGAATAGATGAGATAGTAACATACCATTCTTAATCAATAAAGCATATCAACTATGCACTATCTACAAACATATATCAGGAGGCTCGGTTTTATAGGCCTCATATAAACCCCTTTCTAAACTTCTAAACTTACCTGGTTTCTTCGAGCGATATTCATGTCTCTGTCACTTCAAAAGAGGTTTTAAACTGAAGTTGCACATACCTTGTTACCCTTTGTAAACGTGACATCACTCTTGGTGCGCTCCGATTGCTTTTAGGTTAACCTGTAAACAAGCGCTGTTTTCTATAGTTTCTCAATTTTCGTGATGCTTTTCGTGATCTTTCCTGGATCGTAGTCTAAACGGGAAATAAACTAGATTTATTATCCTTGTTTGCACTTTGTAAACACAAGGCTCATTGTCTTTACCTCTATTTCTTAGCTATTTATTACGTGTAAACAATTAAAATCCAGTCATGAGTCCGGTTTGTTTACTTCAGATGAACGGCAGGAATTTCGATGTTCTTTTTCTATATCTATTCTCTCTCTCTCTCTTTCTCTCTTTTCTTTTCCTCTCTCTCTCTCACTCTCTTCTCTCTCTCTCTGCACTCCCTCTCTCTCTCTCTCTCCCCCAGTCACTCACTCTGAACAGAAAGCGAAAGCAGTGCAGAGTATTCAGGAGCGGACAAGAAAAGCGCAAGGCAAAACAGGCCCAGTCCTTATGACACGCCTTGGTGTGAGAATACCTACTGGCCTTAGCTGCACATGCCAGCATAGTCCGTGTACTTCTCATGGGAAGTATACGGACTATGCTGGCATGTGCAAGCTAAGGCTAGTTGTGACAATGCTTATATATACGTATATACATAAATACATGTATACATGTGTATATATATATATATATATATATATATATATATATATATATATATATATATATATATAGAGAGAGAGAGAGAGAGAGAGAGAGAGAGAGAGAGAGAGAGTATATACATACATATATATACATATATATATATATATATATATATATATAGAGAGAGAGAGAGAGAGAGAGAGAGAGAGAGAGAGAGAGAGAGAGAGAGAGAGAGAGAGAGATTTTTTTGTTTTCATCAATTTATTACGCTCATAGAGCGACAGGCCTTATACATTAATTAGTACATTAATACATACATAGTACTCGTGCGTCACGCATGACACGTTGGCATGCAGGAGGCTGTACATGAAGGTAAAATAAATAATAAATAAACTGAAAATACAAAGATGAGTGTTTCCAGAGTCAAACTTAGCACCCACCAAAGTGAGGGTGTTACCAAAACAATGTCTAAATTACTGTCAGCTAGCAGGAATTGGCATATATGTATTAAATCCTGGCCTGGGGGCAGCAAGCACTTCTCACCGAGGGGCACTCGAGGCAGTAGTGGTGGAGGCTGTTGGCGTTGGGACGGTCACACAGCTTGCAGGTTGAGTAGTGGAGTACGTCTCCCGCCCCCGAGACCTGCCACAGTGGCCTGTACCCCAGTCGAAGCCGGGCAGACACAATATTGTGTCTGCGAACCATGAGTCCGTGTCGGCGATACCTCGGAGGAGTGAGACGGAAGTGGTCGAAATGTTGTATTGATACGCTCTGGGCGCGCTCAGCATCCATGCGGTGGAGAGTAGGGAGAAGAGCGGCAGAGTGTATGATCCGCTTGTAGCAAGGAAGGGAGGGTGTGGCATAGTGAGGCAGCGGCAATTCGCAGGCACTTTTAGCGAGGAGGTCCACCCTGTCGTTGGCAACTATGCCCACATGGGAGGGAATCCATAAAAATGTAATCCGGAGGTAGTGTTCCTGGGCTGTAACTAACTGCTGCAGGATCTGGTGGATGATTGAGCGATGTGAAGCAGGCTGTGGGGACGAGATGGCTTGAAGGGCAGACTGGGAGTCACACATCACTGCACCATTTACTCGTCGCTGACAGATGAAGTTGACAGCCAGCAGGAGTGCCTGTAGCTCGCAGTACGTGGAGCTGGAAGAGTTAGGTAATCTGCGACACACCCAGCCTTCTTCTGGCTGGTCCACATCAGGAGAGTAGATGGCGCAGCCTGCACTGCCATCTCGTTGCACGGACCCATCCACATAGATATGATGCGCGGCAGGGATGGAGGAGGAGAGTGTGGCAATGTGCTCCAGAGCAAGTTGTTTCTGGAGAGGCGGAGGGTCTGTCTTGGAGGTGGGCGTGAAGGTGACTTGAGGCTGAGGAATCCTCCAGGGAGGTGGCCCATGATCAACCTCAGCCACAGGGACATCAAGACTGTGACGTTGCAGGGTGGAGGTCACTATGCTAAGGGTGCGAACGCCAGGACGAAGAGGAGGACGGGGCGCAGCGGGATCATGAGGTTCTCATGATGAGCATAGTGTGGAGCAGTATGGGGAGAGCAGACACTTGAGGCTGATGCAGGAAATGTTGGCACGTATTCTCTCCACAACTGAAGGAAGGTTCAAATCAGGTCAACATGTTCACTATTCTAGTGGAGGTGGGACACCCAAGAATGTACCGCAGCACTTTATTCTGGAATTTTTCTAAGGGCTGTAAGGTGGTCTGAGAAAGCTGACTGAGGGCTGGAGAGAGATAGTCTATGACTGACCGGATGAATGTGCAATGTAGATGGTCTTAGCTAAGGGGAATGGAGACAATAGCGACATTGTTGAAGCTCACTTTGAAGGGGAGAAAGCGTCGTTCTAGACGGTGGATGAGATCTTGGATGGGATGGACGCGCTGCCGGAGTGTATGGCTGGAGAGATGTGCACTGGCGTTCCCAGGTACATGTACTGTGCGCAGTGGTGGGAGCAACACTGTGTCCCACAGTGAATACAGGGAGTGTTCTGGGGCCCCGGGGAGAGAACACCGGCTCTTATCTGGGGAGAGGACAAGGCCGCAGGCGGAGGACGACTCATAGAACGATTGAAGGAAGCGCTGAAGATCGGCAGCAGAGGTGGAATGTACACAAATGTCATCGGCGTAGCAGGTGACAGTTGTGCCGAGAGTTTCGGGAAGAAGAGTCAGCAAGCGGTGCATCAGTACATTGAATAAGAAGGGACTTAAAACCCCTCCCTGTGGAGTACCAAGTTCGAACTCCTTGTACTCACTACATGCGCCTTTAAAAATCACACGTGAGGTCCTGTTGCTGAGATAACCACGGATCCACTGAAGAAGATTTCCTTGGACACCAAAATCAACTAGCTGGTCAAGAATAACCTCTCTGTTGGCAATGTCAAAGGCACTCTTGAGGTCAAGAAATGCTACCACACTGGTGCGGGAGAGGCGGGCGCCAGGTCCATCAGGCAGTGGTGGGTACCCTCAGGAAGGGAAACCATACAGCCGCGGAGATAACTTGTCTTGGAGTCGGAACATGAGGCGGGTGAGGAATATACGCTCAAGCACTTTACAGAAACAGGAATTCAATGAGATTGGCCTGAACTTGTTTGTACCAGGCTTGGGGATGGGCACAACAGTACTTGAAGTCCAGGCATGTGGCACATAACCCCTGATGAAGCTAAGATCAGTGAACTGCAAAGGATTACCAGGGACTTTGACGAGGAGGCGGAGGACTTGGTAGGTGACACCATCATCCCCGGGTGCCGTTGACTTACCCATGGCGAGAGCACGGTGCAGTTCGTCTTCTGTGATGAGCAAGTCGTCATCTTCATCTGCTCGTAGTAATGCAATCATTAGGTGCATACTGCCAGTGTTCCTGTGAGTGGAGAGAGCCTCTTGAATATGAATGGGAAGATTGTGTGTCTGCACCTGCTCAGACCAGGTATTTATCAAGTCCTGTGCATATTGGGTGGGGCTATGGTGGAAAGCGCTTGGAGGTTTCCTCTTGATGACTCTGTTAATCAAATGCCACATGGAGCCGACACTGGTCTGATGATTTATGCTATCAGTATACTTCCTCCAAGACTCAGTATGAACACACTGCTGAAGACCAATGAGATCATCTCTGGACGCTCTGTACTGCGGGAGGAGAAGCAGGTGTTGGCTCTCTGAAAGCGCGTCCATCTTCCACTGTCTTCCTTTCTGCCAGAAGAATACGTTGATCCAGCGTCCATCTTCCACTGTCTTCCTTTCTGCCAGAAGAATACGTTGATCCAGCGTCCAGGCCTGGGTCTCAAGATGTCGTTTTACATGTGGTCGTGTCACATAAAAGGTGTAAAAGTTGTGTGTAGAGTCAACCAAGGAGGAGTATAGTCTGTCTGGTGACTGGAAATCAAATGTTGATAGAAGACTGGAGATGTAGGAGACATGAAGTTGGGGCAGTACTGGAGGGATAGTGATGCGTAGTATGAGTCTGAGGAAGGGAAGGTCCAACTGGCAGTGTATACTGAAGGCCAAGAGCGATGTGGTCAGAGAAGAGAGCCTGGATGGAGAAACACTTGACTTGTGATGCCACCAAGCCGGAAGTGATGATGTGGTCAAGCGTGCCTCCTCGGATGTGTGTGGTGCCCCCAGTGGCCAGTGAGTGAGGT